>CP141154.1:63302500-63330000 GCA_035233585.1 Antiaris toxicaria | reverse complement strand
AAGAAGATCATTGCTTACTCCTCAGTAGCCCATATGAATCTGGTGACTATTGGTATGTTTAGTCGGGCGGCGGCCGTTAGGTCACCTATTTTTAGTTATGGACACACAAGGCCAAAACATGTGTGCCGGGCGTGCGACCCATCAACCTACTAGCAATGGGGGGGAAAACATAGCATGTCGCAACAAAAGCTTGATTCGAGGCGTCAGCAAAACACTGCCGTCTGTTTCAAAAACAAAAGCCCCTTAGCGCCCCGGGACGGGAGTGGGGGACGGCCCTACGCGCAGGCAACAGCAGCACCGGCTCTACGTAGTCAGAATCGAATCTTTCTGTTGGCTTTCCCAATTCATTCGTGAATAAGAATTAAAGGGCTAAAAGCGATAGCTTCTAGCTGCTTCTTATTATGGCGGCTATGTTGGCATGGCGGAAATGAACGAAAAGCGATATGAACGTGCTATTTTCAAATCGATTGATAGATAGCCAGCCTGATTTGTTCTGATAGATCGAAAGAGTAGGAATGGATAGAGAGGGAATCCATCAATAATAAGGGGAAATCCCCTATTTCTATTCATTGATGAGACAACTATTTAATTTATTCTTGATCCATCAGAAAGAAATCGATATGTATCTGATGGAGTCTACTACATCATACGTAGAGCGCCCAAGCGCTTTTTAGGCCAGCTCAGTCAGTTCTCTTATCCATCGATCCAATGCACTGGGCTTATCTCATGGAGGGAAAAGCCAAAATGTAGTTGTTGTTGTTCGCCGCCTCGACGCATTCTCTTCTCTCCCCGGCATCGTCCCACACAGAAAGAAAGAGCGTAGAGCCCCAGCCCGACCCGTAGGTCCGCTAACGTAAAGAGAGGAGTTGAGCCTGAACTGGCGAACCGAAGTCACTTTCGGAACCATACTTCCTACAGCTAACACGTGTCCAGTCCAGCGGGAACGCGCAGCGCAAACGAACGTGAGCTGCTATACCGAATCCCCCGCTGGCCATCAGGGACCGAGTGGTAAGGCCATGATCCGCAGGGGAACGGATCACTCATTCTTCCATTGGGGACAGGTGCACGAACGACAACTCCAAACGTCACACATCCGTCGCCTACCTACCGTTTAGGTGGCACCAGCGAGATCCAGCTAAGGTAAGGAAATTCGTGTCGCGGCTGCTCCACTCCGCCACGGTCTCATGAACTGAACTTTGTTGCCTTCCCACGCGCGAAGCGAATGGGCGCTGTGCTGTGGGTCAGTTTCGGGGCGGGGGGCGAAGAGAGACCAGAAGAATGATTCATTTGGATCGACGAGCTTGCCCCAAAACTCCGAATCAATGGAATGTCTGTCTATCCATGAACATCTATTTTATCTGTATATCTAGGGGATCTCTTTATACATAAAAATTTTTTTTATGGCGTGATATGATCGCCTAGCCGTAGCCGCATATCAGCTGCGCTCAATATGCGGGATTTCTGTTGGATCAGATCTTTCGTTTTGACGGAAGCTTTTGGACCTAGCGAAAAGGACTTTAAGCCTTCACGCAAGCAAGCACGAGAGAAGCAAGCAAAGTAGAAGCTTTGCCAGAAGCAAGACGAGGAAGCGGAGCTGTCGTAGAAGCTTCGCTTCCCCCGACCGACTAAAATACAACAGTCACGACCTACTTTGATTCAAAAGAAAGGTGAAGGGTTTGGCAACAAGCAAACGGCTTTCTATCATAGTTGCAAGGGTTCCAAACCTTAATTAAGTACCAAAGGCTGCTTTCGGTTGGTTTCATAAGGGGGCTGTTCACTACAAGCTATCAGCGCTGTCTTAGATTGAACGGCAATAAGATAAGTCGACGTTCAATCTCTAAGGCGGGTTTCCGCTGAGAACGGAATAGTGTTCGTGTCCAAAGGTGAACAACGCCCTAGCTTTTAGAGTTCGCTGCTTTTCCCAGGCCGAAGGAAGAAGGGCTTATACTGCTCGCCTTTGTTTGATATGTTCATTCAGTACCAATACAAACTACAACTACACCAAAGTGGAAGGGCCACTATAGAAGCTAGAAGTAGTAGTATAGTAGTCGGCCTAACAAAAGGGTCACGACAACAAAAAAGTACCTTATGAATGGAATCTTAAGTAGGGGGCTTAGCCCGCCCGCCTACCAATCAAAGAGGCTGAGAGTAAGCGTAAGCTCACCCGTAAGCTCTTCGAGCTTTCTCCGCCAGCGGCTTATGTAGTGGTCGGCCTTATAAAGCTCGCTAAGTGAAGCTTGGCCCGCCCCTTGTGGAGATCATACAATACTATTACAGTTGAGCTTTATCGCTAACTGCGATAGATTGTACTCTCATGGGTCGCCGGCTTATCTCTCTCTTTTTAAATCATGACGTTTTTGGGAAAAAAAATTTTTTCTTTAAACATCATATAAAATCTTTTTCCACTATTTACTTTGTTGATAGGTACAAAGTAATATAAATAATACAGTACTTTTGTAAAATATATATATAATTACAAAAGAACTGTTTCCCCTTTTTTTTTTTTCCTTCACTTTAACGCTCAGCGGCAAGACTCTGGCAGTACCATATCCCTCGCCCAGTTATCCCATTTGACACGCGCCATCCCGTCCGCATCCAGTCAAACAAGCTACTGAGCTGGTCGCTTACCTGCAACATTAGCAAAAATGGTGAGCTACAGGCTCAGTAAGTTCAAACATGCAAGAAATAAAATTTCTATGATAGTACTATTCATCATGAATAGTAACTTTGACCACTATTCATGGTGAATAGTAAGTTTGACCACAACACTGTATCACACTAGTACATCTGCCGCGATGTTAGTGCTCTCACTAAACTGTCTTATGCTCAATTATGGCACAGTTTCAGTTTTAGGTCATTATCTTTGATTACGTTCTGGTTTTGAGCTCAGGTTGGCAGTACCATTTAAGTGCGCATGACTGGGAGCGGTACATTAGTGCTGACCTCCACAGCCTTAATCTCATAGCCCCGAAGGCAAAATTGTACATGACTGGGAGCGGTACATCAGTGCTGACCTCCACAGCCTTATCTCATAGCCCCGAAGGCAAAATATTACCTCCCTGTACGGAAGGCTGGTACACCGGAAAGTGGTTTCATTACCGACTTTTTAACATTCTAACCCGGTGACTTCATATTGCCCCGTGGTTAGGAATGGTTCACATTTTAATTTTAGATGAGTGAGTTTCATTAACCTCGCTCTAGTGCCCGAAGCACAATTAACCATGTGTCCCATTCTTATAGTGCCCGTAGCACATTTCGTCTCTCTCTATTCTATCATAGTGCCCGTAGCACATATGTACCTAACTTATAGTTAGTACATTAAAGTTAGCACAATATTGCTATATGTTGCAGACAAGTAAATGTCTGAAATTACCTTATCAGACTGTTCCCTTTCTCTCTCTTGGATCTTGAATCGCCTTCCTTGTAGGCCGATTTTGGGATCCTACAGACAAAACTATGTCTGTTAATTTCTTTCCCTTTTATAGCTTTTATTTTTCATTAAAAAGCTTAAATAAAACCTATTTATAACTTTTTAGGTTTTATTTATTATTTTCACCATTTTCCCCCAATTTTTGTAAAATTACGATTTTACCCCAATATTTTGGCAAAATTACAGTCTTGCCCATGACAGAATTTTATTGATCCAGACTGCATTTTTGGCTCTCAGGAACTTTTCTGACTCTTTTCTAATCATTACCGGGTTCATTTCTATTTTATTTCCACTTTTTGCTTTCCCGGCCCTCGGGAAGCACTATTCTGACCCTTACGTCGGTTTAGCGATTTTCTATCGTTTCGGAGCCTCAAATGGACGTTTCACTAGGATTTAAAACGTTCATCTAGACTTTCCCGACCTAGATCTCCGAGACTCGGGTTTTCCGTTCCCGACTCGGACCTTTATTTCATTTCCAAAAACGCCCCCCTCCTCGGGGTCGGTTTTTCAATCTCACACGCGTTTTTCTTTTTTAAGGGGACGGGTTACTATTCACGACCCACCCCTTAAATTTTCCTTATTCACTTTTTCGTTAGGGACTCGGGTTTCCGTCCCGGCCCTAACTTTTATTTTAAATTCCTATTTTACCCCGAATGCCGTTTTTGAAATTTCGGCAGCATTTCAGCGTAATTTTAAGGCTTCCGGCGTTAGGTACGCCTCGAACCGTATGTACTTGCCACGTACTATACCACAAGCCTATTTTTATGTAAAAGTTTTCCAAACTTTTACATAAAAACCCACAAATTTCCAATTTCACATTATCACCCACATTACAAAATTTTTTTCACAATTTTACCCTTAATTTGGTTTCGGTTTTCACAACCAAACCGAACCAAATTTTGTCAAACTTTCACCACATTTTAGGCCATTCAAATGTCACTTTTTTAACACATTTTCAAGCCCATTATTTTTGCATTTTCAACCAAATTTCCTAGGGTTTTTACCCTTGTATAGCCCACGGCCAAAGAATGAAAACATGCCAAAAATTTTGTTTCATTCTTTCAATCACATTGCCACCATTTACACATTAAATTGCATGATTTAGATTAACCAAACATCACATAAAACCATGAAAATTTTTCTTCCAAACCATTAACAACCCCACGGCCATTTTATGGAATTCATACCAAAAATTTTTTTCAAGCTTTTCATAATGAAATACAAGCTTTATTCTTCACCAAATTCAACTTAGAAAGCATGTTAACAATTAACCACAAAGTTTTCTCATTGGTTACCTAAGGTAACCCACGGATTTTCCCTTGAAAAACCAACAAAATTTTGGTTTTTCTTTACACAATTTGCATGGTTTTCTTACTTATTTCATCCTTAACAAAACCCAACATCAATTCAATGGAAAACAACCAAAAATTTTCCATCTTTCTATCACTATTCACCCACGGTTTTATTGAAAAAAAAACCATGAAAAGTTAAGTGAAAAAGGAAGTTACCTTGGTCTAATGCTTCCTTTGTCTTCAAGGAACACTTTGTCACTCTTTTTGTGAAGAAATATTGAAGAAAAATCTTGGTTCTCCTTGGTAGCTCACGTAGACACCATGGGAAAAACTTAGTAAATTTTTGTTATGGCTTTTGGCTTGAATTTTTGGTTTCGGCCACTTTGTTCACGTTTTGCCGACTTAACCATGCAAGAAAGCCAATTAATTTGGCTCTAAACCAATCAAATTTCAACACCTTTCACACCATTTCTTTCCATAATTTTCAAAAATTAAAAATGGTAATTTTTGGCTAAATCTTGGCCTTTAGATCAAAAGGTGATTAAATCCTAGCCATTAATGCCACCAACCACCTTATTTATTTCATTTATAATTCTTGATTTATGATGTCATAAATACTAAAGTGAAAGTTGACTTTGACTTTCACTATTCACATTAATTCGACTACTTTTTGACCGATACCGGTTCGAGCCGAAATTTTCCTGAAATCGTCCCGGCGTGTTCCTGAGGTCTCCTGTGCAGTCGGATCAATTTAATTTGCTTCCGTTTGATCAAAATCAATCCCGGAAGTTTACTGTCTTTTATTGGCTCGGTTGGGGTTTTCAATGCCGGTTTTGGCACCGTTTCACCCATTTCAACTCAGTGAATTTTTCCAACACTGAATTCTTACTCGTCAGTATTGTTAGAACATTTTCACATATTCTAAACAATATAAATTCATTTATTTCACTCTTTAAATAGTACAAATTGTTATATACATACAATTGTACATTTTTCATCCGAGAATTGCCTGAATTTCCCGGTTGTCACATTCACCCCTCCTTATAAAATTTTCGTCCTCGAAAATTAGAACAAATGGGGGTATAAACTCCTCATCTCGTCTTCTCGTTCCCACGTAGCTTCTTCAATATTGTGATTTTTCCACAAAATCTTCACTAGTGGGATTACCTTATTCCTCAGTACTTTCTCTTCACGAGCTAGTACTTGAATAGGCTGTTCCTCATATGTCAAATCCTCGTGGATTTGAATAGGCTCATGCTTCAACATATGGGACGGATCTGGTATATACTTTCTCAGCATCGACACATGAAATACGTTATGCACTGCCGACAATTCTAGGGGTAGCGCTAATCTGTAAGCGACCTTTCCAATGCGTTCGATAATTTCATAGGGCCCAATGTATCTTGGACTCAGTTTCCCCTTCTTACCGAAGCGCATAATCCCCTTCATAGGCGATACCTTAAGAAACACGAAGTCTCCTTCGTTAAACTCCAAGGATCTCCGCCTCTTGTCTGCATAACTCTTTTGTCGGCTTTGCGCAATTTTCATTGGACGCTGAATTCTAGCAACTGCATTGGAAGTCTCTTTTATGAAGTCCGTCTTATGCAACTGCTTTTCTCGCAAATCGTACCAATGTAATGGTGATCTGCACTCCCGTCCATACAAAGCCTCGTAAGGTGCCATGCCTATCGAAGCTTGGTAACTATTATTGTACGAGAATTCAATCAATGGTAACTTCTCGTTCCAATTTCCCGTAAAATCCATAACACAAGCTCGAAGCATGTCCTCTAACGTTTGAATTGTCTGCTCTGACTGCCCGTCTGTTTACGGATGAAAAGCCGTACTGAGTCTCAATTCAGTACCCATGGCCTCTTGCACACACTTCCAGAAATTCGAAGTGAATCGTGCATCTCGATCTGATACAATGGATTTTGGTACTCCATGTAGTCTGACGACATGAGTTATGTACAGCTGAGCAAACTTTTCCAACGAAAAAGTCATCTTGACAACTATAAACCGTGCCGTCTTGGTCAGTCTGTCCACAATAACCCAAATGGCGTCATAACCTTCTCGGGTTTTCGAGAGTCCCACTACAAAATCCATCGTAATGTGTTCCCATTTCCATTCAGGAATCTCCAATGGTTCCAATCTTCCTGCTGGATGTTTATGTTCCGCTTTGATTCTTTGATAGGTCATGCATCTGCTCACGAATTTCACTATATCATTCTTCATCCCTTTCCACCAGAACTGTAACTTCAAGTCCTGATACATCTTGCTAGCTCCAGGATGAACCGAATAGGGTGTCTCATGGGCTTCTGACATGATCCGTCTTCTAAGTTCTTCATCAGCTGGAACATTTATCTTTCCTTGATAAAGGATCATTCCATTCTTGGAAATTCCTTCTTGAGAACTTGTCATTGCTGGATCTCGCCTCTGAGCTTCCTTTATTTCCTCAAATAGCGATGATTCCACTTGGAGTGCAGCTAATCTTCCAGATATCAGTTCCAAGTTCAACGAATTTATCTCTTGCTGCAATGGCTTCGGAAGCCTTTTTATTGGTAGCTGGTGCGATATAGTAGACTTTCTACTTAAAGCATCCGCTACACGGTTGGCCTTCCCTGGATGGTATAGGATTTCACAATCATAATCCTTCACCAGTTCCAACCATCGTCTTTGCCGCATATTGAGCTCTTTTTGCGTGAAGAAATACTTCAGGCTTTGGTGATCAGTGAAAATCTGACATTGAGCTCCATAGAGATAGTGTCGCCAAATTTTAAGTGCGAACACTACTGCAGCAAGTTCAAGGTCATGCGTAGGGTAATTCCTTTCATGATCCTTTAATTGACGGGAAGCATAGGCAATCACCTTGCCATTTTGCATTAGGACTGCTCCCAATCCTATTTTCGATGCATCACTGTAGATCACGAACTTCTCCCCTTCAGTGGGAAGCGTAAGGATTGGTGCGCTTGTCAGTCGCCTCTTTAACTCCTGGAAGCTTCTTTCGCATTCCATAGTCCACTCGTACTTCCTTTCCTTGCGTGTAAGAGCAGTAAGAGGTGCAGCTAGTCGTGCAAATCCCTCTACAAATCGCCGATAATAACCAGCTAACCCCAAGAAACTGCGTATTTCAGTCACACTCTTAGGTGCAGGCCACTAGTTAATTGCCACTACCTTTGTCGGATCTACAGCAATACCTTCCTGGGATACAACATGTCCGAGGAAATGTACTCTGTCCAGCCAAAACTCATATTTTGAGAATTTGGCATACAGTTGATGCTTCCTTATCGTATTCAACACGATCCTCAGATGCTCCTTGTGCTCCTCCTGAGTCTTCGAGTATATAAGAATGTCATCAATGAATATAATGACAAACTTATCCAGATACTCTTTAAAAATCCTGTTCATCAAGTCCATGAACGCTGCCGGCGCATTTGTTAATCCAAATGGCATCACAAGAAACTCGTAGTGCCCATAACGAGTCCTAAACGCCATCTTAGGAATATCACTCTCTTTGATTCTCAGCTGGTGATATCCTGATCGTAAGTTGATCTTGGAAAATACCGCTGCGCCTTTTAATTGGTCGAATAGGTCATCAATTCTAGGTAACGGATACCTATTTTTGATCGTAACCTTATTCAACTCCCGGTAATCAATGCACAGTCAGAATGTTCCATCCTTTTTCTTGACGAATAACACAGGTGCACCCCATGGAGAAAAACTCGGCCTGATAAATCCCTTATCCAAAAGCTCCTTTAATTGTACCTGCAGCTCCTTCAACTCCACTGGAGCCATGCGGTATGGTGCTTTGGAAATAGGTGCTGTTCCAGGCATCAACTCAATTTCGAACGAGATTTCTCTCTCTGGAGGTATCCCTGGTAACTCTTCCGGAAATATGTCAAGAAACTCATTAACCACAGGAACATCTTTAGGTTGAAGCTTCTGTTCCTCTGTAGTATCCACCACATATGCCAGATATCCCATGCAACCACTGGCTATCAGCTTGCTGGCTCTCAGTGAATTGATGATCATCTTCCCGGGTCTTCGAGAAGTATCAACATACTCGAAACTCTCTTCTTCCTCGGGTTGGAAGACTATCTTTCGATTTCGGCAGTCGATCGTAGCTTGGTATTTCCCTAGGAAATCCATGCCTAGAATCACATCGTAATCCGTGATCTCCATTACGATCAACTCAGCATATAATTCCCTATTTGCCACATATACTGGTACATAGGGTAACCAGTAACTGGACAACAATACTTCCCCAGAAGGTAAAGCTGTCTTAAATACCCTTCCCATATTATCCTTAGGAAGTCCTATCTTGTCAGCAAATGCATAGGAAACAAATGAATGCGTAGCACCGGAATCGAATAGTACAGAGGCTACATGACTAGCGACAGGAAGCTGACCTGTCACCACGTTTGATGTTCCTGCCTCTGCGTCTTCCTTGCTGTAGGCCATCACACGAGCATCAGCACATGACATTCGCTCCTGGCGTTGTGGCCTCACTGGTGACTCTTCCACTCTGGCTTGAAGGGAATGGGCTTGTGGGCGTGTCTGGTGCGGTTGGGAAGTGCCTTGTCCACCCTGCCTATTTGGACAGTTCCTGGCATAACGGCCTTCCTTTCCACATTCGTAGCAAACAAGTGGCCCAAATCTGCATTGCCCAGAATGTCTCTTCCCGCATATAGGGCAATTTTGCACATTAGCCTCTGCATTACCAGCTGTTTTCCGTTGCTGGTTTCGATTATTGCCCTGGCGATTCCCAGAAAAATTCCCTTTTCTCTTATTTTGCTGGGATCCTTGATTGTTGCCCTGGCTTGGTTTCGCATTCTGACTAGGCTTGCTCGATTGACCAACTTGCGTAGACTTCGCCAAAGCCCTCTCCTTCTTCTTTGCCTCCCAGTGTTTCTCTCTTTCCTCTTTCTGTCGGGCTACATGAAACTCAACTCTAATGGCCCGACTTACACAGTCTGCTACAGAAGTAGGTGGTACTAGTCCAGTATCTACCAATGCAGCAATTTTCGGCCTGAACATCCCGATCATTTTCTGTATCTTTTCCCTCTCAGTAGGGACCACATAAGGGCACAAACGGGATAGCTGATCGAACTTTCGGCAGACTTCGCTTACCGACATGTTCCCTTGCGTCAACTCTGAGAATTCTTTCTGTTGCTGTCTCAGAGATGCAAGGTCGTAATATTTCTGGTTAAATTCTTCCAGAAATTCCGCCCAACTCATGGTAGACACGTCTCTCCTCATTCGCACAGTGTCCCACCAAAAACGAGCATCTTTTCTCAGCACAAAAGACGCACATGCAACCTTCTCCCGGTCGGTTAGGTTCATGAACTCCATGATCACTTGTAATGACGACAACCAGTCTTCAGCCTCTAAGGGATTTGTAGACCCTTCAAATTCTGGCGGTCTCATGCGCCTGAATCTTTCATAGAGGGGTTCCAGATTTAATACTGGTTATGGTTCATGAGCTCTCTCATGTACTGTAGCTGGAGGGATAACCGGATCTACCTCAGCTTGTTGTTCTACTTGGGTACCCTCAGAGCCTTGTCTCTGTTCTAGCTCCTCTACCCGTCGCCTCAGATTCGCATTTTCTTGCATCTGAGCTTCCAACAGAGCTTGTATCTTATCCAGTCTCTCCATAATATCAGGACGTCGCTCTCGTCCTTCTGGTCGATTTCGCAAATCCACCATCTTGCCTATTGTCCTATTATGGCACAATAATTCACCGTTAGCTTTTCCATAACCACATTCGTAAAATCATATCAATTTACGAGATCTAGGGTAATGTAAAGCCACGTCAACGTAACACATCATCGTACAACATATAATCATTTTGATATTTCATTCATAGCAAAACATTTATATGTCATACATAATCACCACCAGTCATATATATATACATCGACCGGAGTGTACAAAATGGCCACGAGTCTATACAAAAGAGCTTTTCTCTAAGCTACTTATGTACATATATACATATCTACTGGTCACTCATTCCCCGCATCTAGGACTAGAGGATATTCTTCTGGATCCTCATCATCATCGGTATCATCTGAGTCATCATCACTCCTAGGTAATACTCCCTGTCCAGAGTCATCACCTCTTCGTGGTCTAGACGGTTTGGCCTCATGATCATTCATCATTCTTTTCGGCCCGAAGATGCGTGCAAACATCTCATCTTGACCCAGTGTCTCTCGTCGACTCTGCGTCAGATGCTCGATCAGATTCTCTCTCTCAATCGTCTTGATCGTCACCACGAACTCTTGGAGCATCGGAGGAAACGGCTTGATTACCCTCTGTCTCAACTCCAAGGGTAAACCCTTCCAGAACAGCTCACAGCAGTTTGCTTTAGTGAGGTTGGGCAACGGACATCTTCTCCTGATGGTCTCCTCAAATCGTGCTGCATAAGACATCACCGTCTCACCAGACAGCATGACCATCTTCTCTGTCTGGAGAATGCAGTCCCTGACCTCATCAAATCCAGGATACGCAGGTGTATCAGCCTCTCGTCTCTTTGGAGGTGCTGGAGCAGGTGTTGGATCCCTAGGCGGAAACTGATCAGCCAACCGCTGACAGAACTCAGCCCAACTGAACCCTAATAAAATCTCCTGGTCGCAATATTGCCAGAACACTCGAGCATCTCCCTGAAACATACTGACGGCCAATTGTATCCACATATCTCGATCAATATCACATATCGCCATAATCCTCTCAATGGCATAGAGCCAGTCCTTGGTCTCCATCGACTGTCATCCACCGTCGAACATAGGAGGACTGCTGGCCCTAAATGCCTGTACTGCCCGTGCCGACACTCTCACCCCAATATGTTGGCGTCCACCAACAACTGGAATGTCCACTACTACCCGTGGATGAACTATCGGTCGTGGCTGTACTATATCTACTGGCGCTGGCACTGATACTGGTACTGGTACCGGAGGTCTCTCGGGCACCGAGGGTCTGCTTACCGGTCGTTGGGACATAGACGGCCTCACAATAGATCTCGTCCATACCCGTAATACTCCCCTCGGTCGTGGTAGCAGTGGTCTCACATATGAAGGTCTGGTCATCTTGCTATCTATAAGATAATTATTTTCATATAAGAAAATAATTGACTGAACTTAAGTAAACTACTTACTTGGATAGCGGTGCAGGATGCGCAAAGTGTCAAATCAGGATATGGTCACACTACTCTGATATACCAACTGTGACAGCCGTTGGTATTCAAATCAGGATATGGTCACATCAGGATATGGTCAGGATAGCGGTGCAGGATGCGCAAAGTCTCAAATCAGGATATGGTCACACTGCTCTGATATACCAATCGTAAACCTTGCTCTGATACCAACTGTGGCGGCCCGCCCCTTGTGGAGATCATACAATACTATTACAGTTGAGCTTTATCGCTAACTGCGATAGATTGTACTCTTATGAGTCGCCGGCTTATCTCTCTCTTTTTAAATCATGACGTTTTTGGGAAAAAAATTTTTTTCTTTAAACATCATATAAAATCTTTTTCCACTATTTACTTTGTTGATAGGTACAAAGTAATATAAATAATACAGTACTTTTGTAAAATATATATATAATTACAAAAGAACTGTTTCCCCTTTTTTTTTTTTCCTTCACTTTAACGCTCAGCGGCAAGACTCTGGCAGTACCATATCCCTCGCCCAGTTATCCCATTTGACACGCGCCATCCCGTCTGCATCCAGTCAAATAAGCTACTGAGCTGGTCGCTTACCTGCAACATTAGCAAAAATGGTGAGCTACAGGCTCAGTAAGTTCAAACATGCAAGAAATAAAATTTCTATGAATAGTACTATTCATCGTGAATAGTAACTTTGACCACTATTCATGGTGAATAGTAAGTTTGACCACAACACTGTATCATACTAGTACATCTACCGCGATGTTAGTGCTCTCACTAAACTGTCTTATGCTCAATTATGGCACAGTTTCAGTTTTAGGTCATTATCTTTGATTACGTTCTGGTTTTGAGCTCAGGTTGGCAGTACCATTTAAGTGCGCATGACTGGGAGCGGTACATTAGTGCTGACCTCCACAAAATTAATCTCATAGCCCCGAAGGCAAAATTGTACATGACTGGGAGCGGTACATCAGTGCTGACCTCCACAGCCTTATCTCATAGCCCCGAAGGCAAAATAGTACCTCCCTGTACGGAAGGCTGGTACGCCGGAAAGTGGTTTCATTACCGACTTTTTAACATTCTAACCCGGTGACTTCATATTGCCCCGTGGTTAGGAATGGTTCACATTTTAATTTTAGATGAGTGAGTTTCATTAACCTCGCTCTAGTGCCCGAAGCACAATTAACCATATGTCCCATTCTTATAGTGCCCGTAGCACATTTCGTCTCTCTCTCTATTCTATCATAGTGCCCGTAGCACATATGTACCTAACTTATAGTTAGTACATTAAAGTTAGCACAATATTGCTATATGTTGCAGACAGGTAAATGTCTGAACTTACCTTATCAGACTGTTCCCTTTCCCTCTCTTGGATCTTGAATCGCCTTCCTTGTAGGCCGATTTTGGGATCCTACAGACAAAACTATGTCTGTTAATTTCTTTCCCTTTTATAGCTTTTATTTTTCATTAAAAAGCTTAAATAAAACTTATTTATAACTTTTTAGGTTTTATTTATTATTTTCACCATTTTCCCCCAACTTTTGCAAAATTACGATTTTACCCCAATATTTTGGCAAAATTGCAGTTTTGCCCCTGATAGAATTTTATTGATCCAGACTGCATTTTTGGCTCTCAGGAACTTTTCTGACTCTTTTCTAATCATTACCGGGTTCGTTTCTATTTTATTTCCACTTTTTGCTTTCCCGGCCCTCGGGAAGCACTATTCCGACCCTTACGTCGGTTTAGCGATTTTCTATTATTTCGGAGCCTCAAATGGACGTTTCATTAGCATTTAAAACGTTCATCTAGACTTTCCCGACCTAGATCTCCGAGGCTCGGGTTTTCCGTTCCCGACTCGGACCTTTATTTCATTTCCAAAAACGCCCCCCTCCTCGGGGTCGGTTTTTCAATCTCACACGCGTTTTTCATTTTTAAGGGGACGGGTTACAATTCATGACCCACCCCTTAAATTTTCCTTATTCACTTTTCCGTTAGGGACTCGGGTTTCCGTCCCGGCCCTAACTTTTATTTTAAATTCCTATTTTACCCCGAATGCCGTTTTTGAAATTTCAGCAGCATTTCGGCGTAATTTTAAGGCTTCCGGTGTTAGGTACGCCTCGAACCGTATGTACCTACCACGTACTATACCACAAGCCTATTTTTATGTAAAAGTTTTCCAAACTTTTACATAAAAACCCACAAATTTCCAATTTCACATTATCACCCACATTACAAAATTTTTTTCACAATTTTACCCTTAATTTGGTTTCGGTTTTCACAACCAAACCGAACCAAATTTTGTCAAACTTTCACCACATTTTAGGCCATTCAAATGTCACTTTTTTAACACATTTTCAAGCCCATTATTTTTGCATTTTCAACCAAATTTCCTAGGGTTTTTACCCTTGTATAGCCCACGGCCAAAGAATGAAAACATGCCAAAAATTTTGTTTCATTCTTTCAATCACATTGCCACCATTTACACATTAAATTGCATGATTTAGATTAACCAAACATCACATAAAACCATGAAAATTTTTCTTCCAAACCATTAACAACCCCACGACCATTTTATGGAATTCATACCAAAATTTTTTTTCAAGCTTTTCATAATGAAATACAAGCTTTATTCTTCACCAAATTCAACTTAGAAAGCATGTTAACAATTAACCACAAAGTTTTCTCATTGGTTACCTAAGGTAACCCACAGATTTTCCCTTGAAAAACCAACAAAATTTCGGTTTTTCTTTACACAATTTGCATGGTTTTCTTACTTATTTCATCCTTAACAAAACCCAACATCAATTCAATGGAAAACAACCAAAAATTTTCCATCTTTCTATCACTATTCACCCACGGTTTTATTGAAAAAAAACCATGAAAAGTTAAGTGAAAAAGGAAGTTACCTTGGTCTAATGCTTCCTTTGTCTTCAAGGAACACTTTGTCACTCTTTTTGTGAAGAAATATTGAAGAAAAATCTTGGTTCTCCTTGGTAGCTCACGTAGACACCATGGGAAAAACTTAGTAAATTTTTGTTATGGCTTTTGGCTTGAATTTTTGGTTTCGGCCACTTTGTTCACGTTTTGCCGACTTAACCATGCAAGAAAGCCAATTAATTTGGCTCTAAACCAATCAAATTTCAACACCTTTCACACCATTTCTTTCCATAATTTTCAAAAATTAAAAATGGTAATTTTTGGCCAAATCTTGGCCTTTAGATCAAAAGGTGATTAAATCCTAGCCATTAATGCCACCAACCACCTTATTTATTTCATTTATAATTCTTGATTTATGATGTCATAAATACTAAAGTGAAAGTTGACTTTGACTTTCACTATTCACATTAATTCGACTACTTTTTGACCGATACCGGTTCGAGCCGAAATTTTCCTGAAATCGTCCCGGCGTGTTCCTGAGGTCTCCTGTGCAGTCGGATCAATTTAATTTGCTTCCGTTTGATCAAAATCAATCCCGGAAGTTTACCGTCTTTTATTGGCTCGGTTAGGGTTTTCAATGCCGGTTTTGGCACCGTTTCACCCATTTCAACTCAGTGAATTTTTCCAACACTAAATTCTTACTCGTCAGTATTGTTAGAACATTTTCACATATTCTAAACAATATAAATACATTTATTTCACTCTTTAAATAGTAAAAATTGTTATATACATACAATTGTACATTTTTCATCCGAGAATTGCCTGAATTTCCCGGTTGTCACACTTACCTCCCCCCTTCCCTTATTAAATGAAGTGGAAAGTCTTCACTTAGTAGTCGGCATTCTATAAGCGACTTGTCGAGTCTACGAAGCTTTGCTTCTTGTAGTCGGCCCATAATGCCTCCCTTTATTTGCCTTCCTCCTTCCAGCTCAGAATGCTTGGCCTCCTGCGCCAAGTCGATTTTTTAGGCTCGGCTTCGTCCCGGAAGTGAAGCTTCTACGACGAGTCGCTTATCTCCTTCTCTACTCTCTCTGGCCGAGAAAGCTCGAAGAGCTTCCCTTCATTCGCTTTGCGGGAGCCGCACAGCACATAGTTGGAAGTCAGAGGGCCTATATTACCTGCCTAATCCCTCGCTCCGAGGGACCGTAGATCGGAAAGCGCCTTCTAAACCACCCCATTCATCCAAAAGAGAAGGGAAGGGGCCTATGTATTTGCATGACCCCTGCAGATTTTACCCTATCTACACCTGGAGCCAATCCCCTATCGGTCCTGCCGCCACGCCGCAGAACAGGAGCTCGTGTGGAACCTTTTATTTCTGGCGTAACAGCGGTGGAACGTAACAAAATATTACGGTCGCGTAATATAAGGGCCGGAGGTATGGTAAACTCGGCCAAAATATGACATCTAAAGGGCTCAGCACGCACAATCCTATCCTATCCGAGTCCGAGTTTACCCCTTGCACTTCGGACAGCCGTCCGTAGCATCATAAGGAGGACCCCCTTTCGAGGTAAAAAAATGGTACGGTACATAGGAGGCTGGTCTTTCTCAACGTGGTGTATAGCACGAAAAACCTTTCGATACAAGATAGGGCCGTTCACATAAAAGAAGAGAATCACTCCTTTCTTTCTTTTCTTCTTTATCTTTATCTTTCTCGAGGGGGAAAGAGAAATAGGTTTTTATGGAGGGAGGGGAAACATTCGGGCGCATTTATCAAAATCCTCCACTGCATCCAGGATCACAAGTGGAACGCTAAGCAGGGGTGGGAAGGCTGCGAGTTCCGCAACAAAAGCGAAGCGATCCCCTTACTCACCTCTCTCTATAAAGCCCTATTAGTAAAGCTTGAAAGCCGTTGCGCGCTACTAGAGCGCATCCTTCAGCTGGCTTCAAAGTGCTAGTTGTAGCGCGCTAGCGCCCCTATAGAGTAAGGCTCTTCTGTTGAGTCACACTCCACTTGTCTTCCTTCCAACGACTAGCTTCCGTTTCTTGTTCCGGTCTGACAACGGGGACGCTGCCCTGCCCTTCTCCTGCCGTGGAAGGACTTCAGCCTGTGGTGTGGTCCAACCCATGGTTGTTTTTTTCCTCATCCCCCCATTGCTCAGTGTTCCCTGCTGCTTCGTTGGGCTTTACCCGTCCCCGGCGTGGACGCGGGCTTCTATAAGAGAATGAAAAGCTCTCAACACAAGAAAATGCGAATCGCGCGGAGCCCACCCGAGTTCGTTTTCTGCCGCCACTGGCCGGCCGCTGGGGAAACACAGCCCGGCCCCCTCTCGGGAAACGGGGGTGGGAGTCCAACAAGCACTTGCTACAGAGGGGGCCCACAAGCACCCGGCCCGCCCCTTCTTCTTCAGTAAAGCCGACCTCCTTTTTGCCAGTGCTGACGCAGTGCACACGTAGATAAGGAAAGAAAAATCCCAGTGGTTTGATCCCAGTGGTTTGAGAGGGGGGGAGAATGGGGCCCGGTGCCTTTCTTTTACAGCCTAAAATCCTATTTGTCAGCTGTGGGGAACTACTGCTCGGTCGGGGGGAGGGGAAAGGCTTGGGCCTACCTATCCCGATAGGACCTCATAAAGGAACGGGAGCTGTTAAGAGGTTCCATATTGCCGTGCCGAAGGGCAGCACTTCTGTACATGATCGTAGTATGTCACGTCGTCTCGGCCCCGCTGCATTGAAGAGTACCTTTGCACTATTTCTGGTTCACTGATAAGGAAGATAGAGTTGGGGTGGCGGTCTACGATGTGATACTCAAGTATGACCCGGGGAGATACATGCTAACTATGGGTAGGAAGCAGGAACCATTATGTAATAAATTTCGGGGGGTTATAGATCTCTTATACTACCATCGATTGACAGAGCGGAACGACTAGAAAAAGAAGTGAAGTTAGAAAGCCGTATGATAGGTGGTAACTATCTTGTACGGTTCGGGGGGTAATCGGCGTACTCCGATCAGTGGGGGGGAATCTTTGGCTCTATTAAACATACAGGGAATTGGAGGTAGCATTCCACCGATGTTAAGTCATGGACTGGTTCCTTCAGCCCTTTTTCTATGTGTTGGTGTTCTATATGACCGACATAAGACTCGACTTGTTAGATATTACGGAGGTTCAGTGAGCACCATGCCGAATCTCCCTACCATTTCCTTCTCTTCCACTTTGGCCAATATGAGTTCACTGGTACTAGCAGCTTTATCGGGGAATTTCCCATCTCAGTAGGAGCTTTCCAAGAAATAGCTTAGTAGCCACATTAGCAGCGCTTGGGATGATTTTAGGCGCGGCGTATTCCCTTTGGCTATATAATCGTGTGGTTTCTGGAAATTTAAAACCCGATTTCCTCCATAAATTCTTCGATCCAAATGGCAGAGAAGTTTCCATATTTATACCTTTTCTTGTTGGAGGGGCGACCGTCCGTTGAACTACCAAAGAAAAAAGGGTAAATCAATGTGATCATGACATTGTAGGTGCTTGTGATGGGACGGATGTGACTTTCCTCAGTTGGTTTGGGTGGCATAGCCCGTTGCAGAAGTCCCCCCCCCCCCCCTTTTGATCCATTTCTTTAGTCTTTAGGGAGCCAAAGCTTGACTTTACTAATAAAATAAGGCTCGCGCAGGGGCGCTCACGTTTTTTGGCTGAGCCGTATCTTGCTGGGTGGGACCGAGATAAAGAAAGGACGGGGGGCAACCATGCATGGTACTTCTCGAGCGTGTCTCCAAGGGACAGTTGAACGAGCGATTCATGAATGCTGCCGGGTTGGACGAGCCAATAACTCGAACGCGTTCGGTCTGTTTTTTGAGCAAGAATCATAGCGTTACCTTACCTTCACCATGATACGGACTCCAAGTTCTTATGGCAAAGCACGAGGGGATTTCTCATCAATATGATGATGGGAATGGAAACCAGAAGCACGACCGGGGTCTTCGTGGTCCAAGATAATAAAACCATCAATAACAGTAACGTAAGCATGAGACTTTTTGGTAGTACCAGTGAACCAGATGGCCGCGGCGATGGAATCTGGGACGGAGGACTCGTAGTATCTCTCTAGATCTGACAAAAGAAAGTGAAAGAGCCCCTAATGTAATTTGAATGAGGGCTAACCTGACCGCGGAGACCACTCTGGCCTCGCAGGGCGGGCCCTTGTGGTTGCGAGTTGGAGCAGCCATAGCTTATGGCTAGAGCAATGGGAGGGGACCCCACCAGAGAGAACAGTAAGGATAACGAGCGCGGAGCTCGCTTTTTGGGCGGAGCTGCGGGCAAGTACTTGGTAGGCCAACAGCCCAGTGAACCAGGTGGGGCACTCAACGAAAGGAGAGCACACTGAGCAAGTACGATAAATTGGCCCCGCTGAGCTTTATTAAAAGCAAGGACCACTACGGGAGGTCAAACGAAGGACCTGTGGAAGTCGGGGCTCGTCCCCGGTCAATATTGGATCAAACAATAGGGGGCCATAGTACTGACCTCTTTTTTTATTGATTCAATACAATAGGGGAAAAGAGCATACAGTTCCCTACCGAGACAACATAAACTCTCAACGGATCCTCCGCGCGCTGGGCATACCTCTTCTGTGCGTCTTTCTCGTGACGGGAACAAAACAATAGGGAAATACCCGGCCGACCTGCCCAGGGCTCGAGGGCGAGCTTTATTTAAGAGAGAATGAGGGGGGAATCGAAAGGCTTCCGTTTCCGTTCTTGGTTTGGGGGCTTTCGGGCTCCTCTCGATCTTATTCGTAGTTGGGAAGGGGAAAGGAGTCTAAATCAATGGACATTAATGAACCATCATTGATGGACGTTGCACATGACACGATCAATTCGACTCAAGGTCCGGCGCTAATAGAAGTTGCTGACTCTCCTAGTAGCGAAGGAAAAGGGCAGTACTTTTTTCGTAGTAATAGTGGGCAGGTCTCATGAGATCTATGCCGGCCGTCGGAATCAAATGAAGATCGAAGGACCATTCGATTCATTAAGGGGCATAGATCTAGGCCTATTTGTTTGGTCAATCACCAAAGGCAGGGGGGTCTCGACCATAGTGGTTCCCCCTCGGCCTCAATTCTTTTGCATAGTCCGGGGGCCGGCCGCAGTAGAGCAGCGGGGCATAGCGGTGCCCTCGCCTGACGCCATTCCCGGACCTAGCAGCAGACGGGCGGGCCGGGCCTGAATTCGGACCAGACCAGACTCTTCTTTGTTTGAGCTGCTCCCACGCACGCAGACCGGAAGATCTCAGTTGTCCTGGACTGGACAAGTACGTAGAGATCATCGTGGGACCGGGGAGGGAGTCTCAATCGATCTTTTCTAGGATCACGCCACGCACGGAGATCTTTCCATTGATAGATAAGAGGGCTCCTCCCTTGAACAGACTCTTAAAGGTTAGGTTACTACCTGCCTCTACGGAAGAGGTTTACTTTGTACCACCCGGAGGTCATATAGATCGGAACCCGAAGCGATAAGAACGAAAGCCCTACCCACAGCTTCAACTACAGGCGCTTCAAAAAAAAAAAGCTTAGATTCTAAGGGCGCTACTGAAAGCCTTTTTTTAGGTCGTGTAATAGGGGAGTGTAAGCCTCGAAAGCCTTTGGTACTTCGGTAGGGCGAGCAGCCCTTAAACAAAAAAAGGTTTGGAACCCTTCCCCTATTTCTGCATTTCATTCTCTATTCGGACCGCCTCAAACAAAATGAGAAAAAAGGAGAGGCCTTCGCATTCCTAATCTGGTAGGGGGCCGGACGGCTTTGTTAGCCCCAGCTTGGCGAATCGCATCCCCGCGCAACGACATTGTTTGTGTGCCCCTTACCGTTCTCGCTCAGTGTTTGCAACGGTTGGGGAGGCAGTCATAGAAGCGAAGCCTATCGCCACGCCGACCATCAAATACGAGATTGGGCCCCTTCTCAAAGATTTGATGGAATGGCCCAGCCCACCCAAGAGCGCTTATGTCATATGGGAACTTATGGCTGGAAACAATCCTTATGGTTTTGATATCCGGTAGGAATAATAAGAATCAAAGTCCAGGTTGGTTGGTGAGCCTAGTGATAGGAGACTATCTAGCTTGGTTCGGAGAGCACTTGTTGGGTTAAATATTTTTTTATTTTGCTAAATGTTACGGCCTAAATGCTGAACTATTGACCCTACTTGTTCAGATGGGTGTTCACCCCAAAGTGTTCCCGGACCGCATGCATACATCCGTAAGTAACTTAGTGCAACATGGCAAATTTCATTGAGAGGAATCAGCAAAGAAAAGAAAAACGGGTCAACATCTTAATGTGTATTTGAGAGATTGTCCTCGGGCTGAGGAGTGTCCACATGAGTTCGTTGAGGTGTCTACACAGCAATAAAAACCTCTTGTATATTCTGTTGAGAGTTCGGATTGCTCCACCTAAGTAGAACGAAAAGGAGGAATTGGAAATTCTAAGGGGGACCAGAAGCTTCGCTTCCGGTAGCTTGCTGACTCTCCTAGTTAGAAAAAGGCTCTTTGGCGAATTCTTTAGATCTGGGTAGTTGAGTCCATAGAGAGCCTTTGAAAGCTTACACAAAAAGTCTGGATGAATAGAGTCTTCATAACCGGGAGGTTGGCCTCGACCTCTTCTTTGAGATCTCCGTGAAGGAAAGCGTTCTTGACGTCTAACTGGGATGAGAGTTGGGCCAGTGCTGAATGTAAGCGGGTGCGAATGGTACCATTTTGAGCAACTGGACTGAACGTGACGTCTCGGCATAATATAATATAGACCATACTCTTTTTCATAGCCTTGAGCAACCAAGTGAGCTTTCTTACTCTTGATAAAAGCCTTTTGCTATAAGCCGTTTGTACCTCTATATAAAAAAACCATCTTACTTGTATTTGATTTTGTAAGCCCACCTTGACCAACAATGTTTTTGTCAAGTGGTGGAAAGACAAGATCCCAGGTTTCATTCTTTTGAAGAGCTTCCATTTTTTCTAACATAGCTCGTTTTCAATTCTCAGAAGATTTGGCTTTATCATAAGATAAGAGTCCGGTTCCATGATTTTTTAGATTTCTGAAAGACTTGTGCTCAAGTCAAGAGAGTAGGAACCATAGGAGATAAATCGATCAATAGGAGTGTGGATCTTCTGAGATTTGGAGAAGGAGATAAGGGGCCCTGTTCATGCATTCTTTCATTATTGCAGGCCATTATTGCCATATACTAATTGTGGCGCCGGCTCGGGCCGGATGGCGGAACCGGCATTCTTTTAGGCAATAAAACCGCCCCGTTCCGCAACAGAACTGCGGGCACCATTGGATTCATCCTTCGAAAATCCCGGACTGTGAAGGCGCCGCCCAGAGATGACGCGACAAGAAAAAGAAAAAGCAGCATCGCTGAAAAGCGGACGCCGTCAATCACTGAAACAGATTGAGCTGCGGGCATCAAGGGACCGAGATTATATGCTGCTGCAGAAGCGGGGGGTGCATGATTTAACGGATCAACACATATAGATAGCATGATAAAGCCGTTAACGGCAAAGTCCATATCGCATGATTAACGGATCATCACATCAATATCGCGCTGTGGCACGGAGAAAGAAAGCATGAGAGCACTAATAGATCAATTTGATATCGAAAGCATACACGATAGAGAAAGCATAGGGGATCACACACTGTAGCCCGCTTGATTTTGGACTGTTGCCTATGTGTATTTTTTATTAAGGCTTTCTGATCAGATGGTTAGGATCATTCCAAACGTGCGAATATTGGTTTGTCGCCAATGCAAGGGCTGGCCCAACATTTAGACACGGTCCAGATTGATGACCATGTCTAAGGACGGTTGGGATCTTGGGATCAATCATAAGATGGGTCATATTTAGCTTGGGTGATCCCCTTGGTAGGACCCACCCTCCATGTTTTGATGTATGTACGACACAGGTAGGTTGATAGGATTAGGAGGTGGCTGGACGTGCGGGCGTCCTGATTTGTCAACGAGATTCAAAAATCTAAGAAATTCGTTGGTTGAATAGTCGTTGGAAGTTAAAAAAAGTCCTTTGGCCATCCATGGGTTCTTATCAACGAGCCAGTTTTGAGTTTTTTCAAAAGAAAGAGAAATGACAACGAGGGCTTTGATGATGTCTACGTATTATATGGTGGTATTGGCACCATAGGCCCTATACGGGCCCAACCAACTCATCAGTCCACACTGTGCTGTGGGATTTGTGGCCCACCTCTTGGATGGCCCATAGCTCAAGGTCGTGCTGATCCAATGATCCTAACCTACTGTTGTAAACACCAGTGAGATCAACTGGGTTGTGAGCTCTTTGATCGTTTGATGCTTGAAACGAAAGATTTGGAGAAAGGGAAGTGAGTGGCAAGATAATGGATATTGAGTCCATCCTGAGATGACCTCCCCTACCTTTGATGTACTTGACTTCGAGAAGCCTTGGCTTTAGTACAGGTTGGAGGAACAGCAGAGCAAAAGAAGACCGGTCGGAGATAGCAGCTCATGAACTGCCCTGCTCGAAGGGTCGTAGCCCGAACTGACCTAGCTGTAGAGGAGAAGTTTGACTTCCGAGAGCTAATCTGGACTGATCTTTGACCCGGTGAAAGGATATGTAGGTTTTTCTTCCTTCTTATAAATGGGATCCTCCTCACCGGAAAGTTTCCCTATTGGGCTGGAACTGGAAGTTGCCTTAAGGCAACTTACAAGAGTAGAAGTCAGAACAATCAGACTCACCTACATCCTCTGATCTATGATCTAACAGTTAGGAATCGCGCAACTGAGAAAGAAGCATGACCAGTTGAGCTCGAAGAACAAGAAACGGAAGCACGCTTTGGAACAATCACAAAAGGGGGATTCCCGGGGCCTTGCCCTTACTTTAGCTTTAGGAATAAATCCAGACTTTGGAGCTCAGCTTAGGGATCAGAGGCGAACCACCTAGTATGGTACACAATCAGTTTACTAAGACAATCGGAGTGACCGAGTTATGAAGTCTACCCAGCTTTTCGGGTTTACCGAGCTTAACTCGTGGAATGGCGATTCGGAGTTAAGTTAACGGGCTTGGCTTGAAGGCGTGACCCCTTTGATTTTCTTTATTTGGCGGGGTTACCGCGGTTCCTTCGACTTTCGTTTCGGGATTAACGGGACCCTTATTTACTCAGACTCAGATTGGTAGGCAATCAACAGTCATAACAACGAGATTCCCCACTGACTGCCTCTATCAGATAGTACGCAGGTTTTTATCCGGAAAGAACTCATTTTCTAATCAAACCAGTTGTGCAATAAGATGTGCTACTCCTCCTTCTCTTGAGAGGTCCCTCGGGAAAAGAGCAATCCATCCTTGTACCCATACAAAGACTCACTCTTTAGGGAAAGTAATTTCTTATTCTTGGCGAAGAGAATCAGTAAGACAATCGGGATAGCGGAATGCCTGTCTAAGGAGGTACCGGGAGGAAAATACTTCCTTCTAGTGGGGCAATCCATGACTTATAGTTAACATTGAGCTGCCTCTCTTTCGGAATCGGGGTATACATAGGAATGAGTTCATAAGCCACACCCTTATACTTATACTCCTCTCATTTTGAATGCGGAATTAAGTCTTTCCTCCCCTTCGGCCTGACATATTTATCAATCCACGGCAACCCCCTACCCTAGGAAGGGAGTGGTTGCTCCACGCGAAGGAAGATAAAGAAGGTAGCGTCCTCACTCTGATCGTACGCTTGTCCAAGTCAGCCGGTATTCACCTCCTCTTGGGCAGGGCATCGATAGTCTATAGGGATTTGCAAATTTGTCTAATTTACCCATTTCCTATCGTCGTTGATCCAACCATTTGATGCATATGGGGTTGCCCACCAGACTGGGGAAAGGAGAAGTTCAAGCGAGGCTCATCCGGAGAAGATATAAGTCCAGACAGAGCCCCAACCAATTCATAAATATCACCCATGCTTCATGTAACGAAGTGCATTTTTCATCCAAAAGGTGGGTGCGATTGATCGATTCATTTCCCTTTATATTCCGGATAGAACTTCCCATTCTAATTTTAGATCCCGCCCATATCAAATTGGTAACCTCTCCCGTATACCCGCTAGGGGAGAATTTGTCCATTTCATCTTCACTGATAAGGAGAATTAGTTACAACCTTATATCCCACTTACCCCGAATGGATGGAGTGCTTTCTTTCCAGGGAAATCGACCAAGCTTACTCATAATCTCAGGTAGAGGAGTGTAATCTTCCACAAACCCCATCCGCTATTTGGATCTGGGTCGGCCCCCTATACATAGCGAGGTCTTGAGTAGACCTTTTCGCATGGCGTAGAGAAAGACACGAATTTAGGAGGAAACCCCTACCTTATAGCTCCTTTAGAACATCTCCTACTTCCAGAACGGGATAAAGGAGAATACATAAAGGAACTAAGGATGAAAAGTACAAATGCTCTTCCACAACGTGGGTTACTGAAGAGCTAGAGCTGTAAGGGGCACTCCCTTGGGACGACCTCTTTTGGGCAGAAATAGTAGACCCTAGCAATGCAGCCCTTCTCTTTTTAAGCAGAAATCATGCCTCTTATATATAAAATATAAGGGTGAGCCCCTTCCTTTTCCAAGTGAAGCATGACTTCACATCTTCAACTCCTAACTGAAGCGGAAAAGACTCCTAGGAAGAAGTCCTTTCGACCGGCTTGCCTATTTCCCACCCCCTTTACCTGCTATATTCTCTTATAGCGATCTGACTGTTTGCGTACCGGAAGCAGCCTGTTTCGCGTCATTCTTTCCTAATGCGTGCACGGGCTTCTAAGAAGCGTCACAGGGCACGAAAGCGATGCGAAAGCGTGAAACAGACCACCCTTCCATCCTCGAAACACCGGCCAGTGGGGTCCCTTTCAAGTGAACGGCGCTGGAAAGGATGCTTCGCTCCTGTAGATTAGTCAGTCGGGTCAATCAGTAGTGGTGGAATTGTCCACACCACAGGAGCAGAATGAGAAACTGCTCAGCCAGCACAGCTCGCCGCACACGAAAGCAGCAAAGGAAGAGCGAGCGCGCTACGTACGCGAACAGCACGCTACGCTAGAACGTTATGTACCAAGCAGAGAATGAACGCGAAGGCTCCAGCCCCGTGGCATCGGGTTCGCTTGCATATCTCTCGCCCCCTCGATTGCTTTAAAGTTGTGCTCCCATAACGCTTGACTCCTTTATTCATGAAAGAAAGTGAGTCAAATTCGCTCTTCTCTTCTCTGCTGGATTAGCCTCATTGGATGCCGCAACCCATGCTTCAATCTAGTCAAGGAATTGGCATTGTTAACCAAAGATTGACCCGAACTGAGCTCAGTTGCGTCAAACTGACGCTATGTCTTTATTGATTATTGATGGAAGCTCTGAGTTCATAGAGGGCTGCTGCGGTTCCTGGTTGAGTGAAGGTCTTTATCTGTCTAAAACAGATAGAAGAACCGAGTGATCAGAAAGGCTGCCTGCCATACCATTGGGGCTCTGAAAAAGATCTTAGTGATAATCCCGTCCATCGTGATCGACAACCAACCTTCTCTCATTTAGGAGGGGTTTTCAGGTGTAGTCTTTCAAAATCCATAGGATGAAGTGAAGCTTCAAAGCTAAGAGAGAAGGGAGGATTTTGACCCTCCTCGAACCGCGTAATGAAGCAAAGTGTTTTAGGGTTGAAGCCAGTAATCTATGTAGCTTAGAATGGGACTCTGCTTTAAGTCAGTAAGGCAAGGAAGGCAGGTTTCAGAGCTCGATAAAGCAGACGAAGACTTCCAATGCATATAGGTAACTAACCGCCTGTTATCTCGGAAAGTAGAATCGCAGATTGAGCCTGCTCCAGCCCCAGCTTCTATTCAACTGCGTCTTTGATGGCGCGGTTGTGTTGCTGCTGCGTAGTAGAAGGGGCCCAGGGTTGGGTTCTCTGGGGTTCAACAATGCGTCGGGCTGCTCGAAGGACTCCACGAAGAAAAAGCTGCGTAAATGATTAGCCCGATGAAATTGCTCTGTGAAAAAGGGGCCTGGGTTCCATGGGGTTCAACAATGCTATAGAAAGAAGGGAGAAGAGCAGGGTAAAGGTTCAGGACGGTTACGATATTTGTGGCGGGAATGCGTGAGGGTCTGCAAGACAACAGACACAAGGAGGCGACTGCCAATACTTCTGACTCTTATTCATAGAGATGACGAGTCTGATTTTCCTACTATTATATGGAGGATATTTGGTTGCGTGAGACGATTCATTGCGCGAAAGGCGGGATTCTATCCTTATTTTTTTCCGCGAAGACTTCGTTCGGGAGGACAAAACGAGCTATATTCCCTTTCATATTAGCCTAGCCCAGTCTAGGCCAACCATATGGCGATGCGGGAGACCTCCCAGAGATAGATACTTGATCTTAGAGGATTCACATGTTCAATGGTGGAAACTTAAGGAACCGGCTAAGAGTGACTAAACGGACAAAACCTATTCATTCCATAGCCTCATTCGATCGAGGCATTAAACAATCCATTCCAATCCTCTTTCCTTTGGTCTCTTCTAATGATGTGCCCGTTCGTTGGTGGAATATCTCTTTATACCGACGATTTATATGGGGATTGTCAACGATAAGGAGATTTATCCTATGATGAGCTCAAAAGTGAATGAAGACAAGGGCAAGCACTGGTGCTACTGGCATGGCCTCTACCTCTGTGTAGTCTCAGCCCGCCAATAAAGCATTTGAATACCAGGAAAGATCAGATGCGCGAAATCACAAATGAGTTCCATGGCTTCCCCTTTC
>CP141154.1:63240000-63297500 GCA_035233585.1 Antiaris toxicaria | reverse complement strand
GAAACTTGCAGACCTCATTGTGATATTGATCTTACGGGGGGAACGAAATAAAAGAATATATAGACTTGTAGAGACCCTCTATGTAGTTGTCTATCTAGGGCGATCGATCTACATCTTTCCCCATAGCCCTGGGGCTGTGTCTCGATCTCCTATGTACGAAATCTGAGGAATATGTTTTTATCCTATGGAGATTCCCCTTGGTCTAATTCCACGCCTTATGATGAAAGGGGAGTCGGCGTGGCGTAAAGTGAAGATTGAGGGAAATAGAGAGAAATTCCCTTCTGGGGTATTCCGAAGGTGTAACCTAGGCAACGAAAAAGGGGCCCGATACTTCAACTAGAGGAGCGACCAGTTGGTTCACCAAACCCCGACCCAGCGTTACACGTTCTCCAGGTCCGAAGGGATCCAATACCCAACTACCGACTCCTCCCGGAATTGCGTTATCGGAGCCGAGCCAGGAATGGCCGTTAGTGGACACCCACCACTTTTCACCGGTTAGAGAGGCCCTCTTTAATACATTAAGAAAAGATGTTCACAAGGGCCAAAAAGACTCGGTCATAGGAACTTAGACCACCTACGCGCTGGTAAACGAAAACCACCTCGACCGGATCAGAGTAAAAAACAATGTCGAATCAGGCCGCCCCTTGCCTTGAAAGAATTCACACGCGGCCACCAGCTTTCCAAAAATCAGGGGAGATCCGCAGCTTACTGCTCACGAAAACATCCGACCTATACTATAGTCAAGTCGTCCGCGTATCTTTCTGATCTCCTTTCCTTCTATTTATCAGATTTTTGGCTTTGACTAAAAAAAGGTGAAAAATGGGGTTGATGGTGTTGGCTAAAAAAGGGGGAGAGAGGAGAGCTTTGGGGTACGCTCACTTTTGCATTTTTGTTTAGGTTATCGAGATTATTAATCGCTCTTTTTAGTGGGGAGGAATAGTGTGTGAATGGCGGTTCTCAGACCAGACGAGGGAATCGTTCCTCTCTAACTAAATAAAAATAGGCTAGCTTCTATCGATAGAGCTTTCACGTCTACGCATAGAATCATTTTTTTGCCTTTCCATTTCGTTCTTACCATATCATGGGCAGTTGGATCGGAATCCGTGTGATGGTTCGAGAGTGGTTTCAAATATTCTTCGCATCCATCTTCGGCCTTGTGTTACCCGCGGGACTGAGTTAGTGGTCGAGTCGTTTTTGGTAATTGACACCCGTCGCATTAGTTTCAATTCATATGTTACCTTTCATAGTGAAGTAGCCCTCTTTTAGTAAAGCTTCTCTTCATTAGCGACTTTCGCGAATGCCTTCTATCGACAAAGAATCCCCTGAGTTAGCAGCCTGCCCTACTTATCTAGCCGGTGTTTGCTAGATTTATTGAGCAACCTCACTACTGCTTTCACTGGTTTACTAGTCAAAATTCAGGTTCTAGTTCGATCCCAATGCTTCAAAGGAGAGGAGGAGAAAGGGCTTTTTTTCATCTTTAAAGTTCAGATTTCAAAATAAGATTTAAAAGTTCAAGTTGTTATTTCAGATTGAAAAGTTAAAGTTAAAAGTGAATCTTGAAAGTGAGAGTGCAAGTTAATAGTGAGCGTTCAAGTTAAGCCTATAAGAAGTGAGCCGTTACTGAGCCTAATAGTGAGCGTGACGGATAGCAACAGTTCGCTTCCCTTTCGCTTGAAGCTACGGGCTAAGGTAGCTCCCCTACTTCTTTATCCAGGCATTTTGCTTGGCTTGCTCAGTCACCTCTGCTACATGCGTACTACTTTCTTTCCTTTCCGCTAGACTCAAAGAATGGTTCCAACCCAGTGACAGTGGAAGCTGATTCGTTTGCTTCTTCTACTCCGCCTGGCTAGTTGTCTTTCCTCTGGCTTACGTAGTTTGCGCAGTTACGTTCCTTCAGTGGTCCGGACCTGGCCTTTAACCGCCTCTCTGATTGGAATTCAGGGCTGGCCTCTTTGACTCGGGCAGGGGAGAGCGCGAGCTGAAACCACTCTTTCGAAGGCAGCAAAGCGACACGCAGCAGCTTCGTCTCGACCAGTCAACTGGCATGAGAGAAATCGTTCTATCTATTAGTTAGGCATTCGATTAAGGACACTTTTAGTAAGGCGGATCAGCGGAAAGTAGTACTACACTAGGTAGGCTGTTCCCACAGTAGCTTTAAGTTCCGGAGATAGAATCGAATTGATATCTGCAAGTCATAGAGTAGTCTAGTAGCTGACAGTGCCTGTAGTAGTAGCTTATTCTCCGTGAAGGAAGTTTGGTGCTTTCTTTTCTCATTCCGTTCCTCTGTCTTGTTTTGTTCTTTGAGCCATCTCTAGCAGGTAGGAAGGAAGAGAGTCAAGGGCAGCTCTTACCTTGCCAAGCCAATCTAGATGTCTTACGCATAACACAAGCTAAGCAGCTTCCAGTGAAAGCAGTAGTGAAGTAGCCCTTTTTTTGATGTCTGAGTGCCTTATTCTATCTATCAAAGTCCTTCTTTGTCTATAGCTCGGGTCAGTCCCCCATGGTCTGCTTTGATTTTATCGAACAGTGCCGATCCGCATTAGGGACTCTCGTGTGAGCCATGCAACGTTCCCAGGCAGGAACTGCTCCTTTCCTTGAGCTCCTTATTTAGTTCCTCCCAGGCGTTGATCTCGCAACTCTATCTTTGAAATCAAGGATGTGGGAACGACTCCGGGTCTTTCTCTCAGCTCCTCTGGACAGTACACCATCAGTGTTCGAGTGGTGGTTGAGTGGTGGAAAGCCGCTTGACCCTTACTTGAAAGGTCAGCTCTGGTGGTAAATCAGTATCATAATGTAGGCACCATCCTCCTTCACAGGAGGGGGGTGTGGACGCTTCTCAACGTCCCGCACGTTCTGAGCATGATACTAGATTACTCTAGTAGTATGTTTTGTGACGTCTGTGTCACATGAGGCAAGCTAATCGGTACGAAAGTATATGATTAGCTCTACCTCTGCATTGAAGTTCAGGCCTTTTGTCCCAGCTTATCAATGTACTTGGTCGAGACCCAAGCGCCAGCCCTTGCTTCGCCTTCGTGGCGTCGCATCCAGGCGAGTGGCGAGCTTAGAATGAAAACCTTCATTATTAAATAGATTGTTAAAATAAAATATTTAATAATTTCAGGTATCCTAAGTTCTCCTGGCGGAGGACCTTGGAAAGTCCTCGGTCACTAAAAGGAATTTTATTAAAAGTTCCTTTAGTGATCTCTGGTCACCTCACCAAGGAGCATTGTATTGCTTCTCACTTCTTTGCAATAGAGGTTCTGAAGCTCGTAAGAAGATCAGGCTTGCTGTTCACTGTGACGTATCTGTCACAAGCGGCAGTTTGCCTACAGCATTATTATGCTGATAGCGAACCTTTAGAAGGTTCTGTTATGTCTCCTTACGTCTCACTAACTGGATCAGGGATCCCGCGAATCATTCCAGCTTTTCATAGAAAGATTATAGCTGGCAATGATGTTGAAAGGTCTGATCGGATTGTGAAATTGTATCTATCTTGGTTCACTCTCTCTAAGTTGATAAAGGTGGCCGCAAGACCATCTGCATCACTCTTTGAAAGTATAACCAAGACGACCGATTTCGTATCAGTTCAGGTGTACGCTCTTCAGTTGAAGACATTACTGCCTCATCTGATAAGGATGTACATTCCCTGGGTCGAGACAATACCCGTTATGCAGGGTTTGTCTCGGCGGCCAACTTGGAAGTCTCTTCCTAACATGGTGAATAGGTGTCGAAAGGCGTCTTTTCTGACATCCTGGAAGTATGAGGTTTCAGGTTATGCTAAAACTCTACTTTGGGAAGTCACTCATGGAAAAATATCTTTTCTTCTGTTCTTTTATTTGAACATTGGATAAGGTATCCATTAGATCATTTAAGGAGGCCTGATATGTATTTCAACATTAACAGGGATCACTTTAGCAAGGTCAATAATGGTGGACCTTTTTGGGAAACCATGGCTGAAGCTTTTAGTACTCTGCCTAATGAGCAAGAAATACGTAATGGGAAGTTGGCATCTGTTATTGTGGGAGGTGCAAAGAGAAGGCTGTTTATTATAGGTAACTATGTTAAGCAGTGTCTCTTAATGCCTTACCATGACTGGGCTATGGCTGTTTTACGCCGGATCCCATGTGATGGTACCTTTAACCAGACCGCCCCACTGAAATATGTTCGTTTTGGAAATGACGTGTCCAGTTTCGACCTAAAGTCGGCAACTGACCGCTTTCCATCTCAAATATTATTTCATGTGATGGAGGCTCTATTTGGAGAGGAGGTTGCTTCAGTTACTGTTGTTGCTGGTTTATCATCGTCTCGATTCACTATCGGGCCGCTACTAACTAAGCAGACGTACCAACAGAAATTTGAGGTTGGGCAGCCTTTAGGCGACTACCTTTCATGGAGTCTCTTTGCACTGTCTCACCACATAATAAAGTAGTGGGTAGCTTTGAGGGCTTACCCTCAGAGGAAGTCTATACCTTTTCGCAACTATGCTATTCTCGGTGATGACGTCGTCATCGGGGATAGTATGGTAGCAAGAGAATACTTATTAATTCTTCAAGGGCTGAAAGTGGTTGTTTCTGTAAAGAAATCTCTGCGTTCTTCTCTTGGGGCGTTTGAGTTCGCCAAAAAGTTTGACTGTTGGGGTGGCACTGTTGATTAGAGAGACCTGCCTGCAACTGTAAAGTTGTCCCCTTTCTTTAGCAAGTCATTCAGTCTCAGTTTGGCTGTCATCGATAGTCAATCGTCGATCGAGATGGCAGCCAGGATTGTGAATTCGTCACGATTCAATTCGAATCCAGATAACTAACTGGGCACACATCAGTGGCACATGGCGCGAGATGTAGCCCTCCTCTCGTAATGGCAACACCCCGCTAGCTAAGGCAGACCACCTCACCTGGCCCGCCTACGCTCGTATGGTTCGTGAAAGCCTGCCCTACCCTTCACACACAGAACTTTGATCTTCTCCTTTCTTATCTTCTTTCCGTTCAAAGGACGTTGGCTGGAGTCTTTGGTATAATAAATATCTGCTGCCTGCGGTGTGGCCTTTTTAGTACAGTCAGGTGAAACCTACGTGCCCCTTGTGATGTGTCGATGTAGTACTTATGGAGAGAAGATGACCTCTCTGAGGCAAATAATTTTCTTCTTTCTGGCGGGCGGGTCTGGTTCCTGAGAAAACAGATATCTATTAGCGAGTTTCGCCGTACAATTTATAACCCGGGACTGGCTTAATTTAATGAATTACCACGGTAGCCGCCGGCTAATAGGGCGAGTAGCGTAATGGAGTCCCCGGGACGGACGACGTGAGTGAGAGCCCAGACCATAGTTTAGAGACTTCTCACTCCCATTTTGGGCTAGACCATCGATATCTTCAACTTCTGGCTAAGCCAACATAACATATTCAACCACGGATTAAGTCGACATAACATCCTCACGTTCAGTCAGGTTTTTCCAATTGGATAGAAGTAGGGCTTTATTGGCCTTCGGCTGCGCCTTCTGCTCGAGCTCGCCGTAGGAAACTTTCCGCCGATGCCATTATTAAAGGAGTAACTGGTTTTTCAAAACCTTGCTTCGCAGACAATAGTGTGGACAGTATATTTAATCGCCTCTACTAATGCAAGTGCAGTTCTCGCTGCTCAACTATATAGAGGGGGCCTTTCTTCGTCTCGCCCATGTGTAACAGCAAATGGTGAACAACGAGCACCAAGCTCTTTTGCCTATGTGCTTACGAGGACTCCTTCACTTAATGACATTCCTTCCGGATCAAGTTTTGTATATTCAGATCGGGTAATTGCATATTCTGATGATTACTGGTTTCGGAACAAGTCTTCAAACCAGATGCCTTCTGCAGCCGGATGTTCTACCAAAGTATCAGGCGACACATACGCTCAACGGCTTTCTGGAAGTGAGGGGGATGGCGCATACTCAAACGAGTGGCTTTCCCACACTGATTTACCAACCTCTGGGGCTTACATCCCTTCCTCCCGACCTGCTGTCTTCTGACTCTTCCCCGGTTGTGACAACCGGGAAATTCAGGCAATTTTCGGATGAAAAATGTACAATTGTATGTATATAACAATTTGTACTATTTAAAGAGTGAAATAAATGTATTCATATTGTTTAGAATATATGAAAATGTTCTAACAATACTGACAAGTAAGAATTCAGTGTTGGAAAAATTCACTGAGCTGAAACGGGTGAAACGGTGCCAAAATCGGCATGGAAAACCCTAACCGGAGCAATAAAAGACGGTAAACTTCCGGGATTGATTTTGATCAAACGGAAGCAGATTAAATTGATCCGACTGCACAGGAGACCTCAGGAACACGCCGGGACGATTTCAGGAAAATTTCGGCTCGAACCGGCATCGGTCAAAAAGTAGTCGAATTAATGTGAATAGTAAAAGTCAAAGTCAACTTTCACTTTTGTAATTATGACATCATAAATCAAGAATTATAAATGAAGGAAATATGGTGGTTGGTGGAATGAAAGGCCATGATTCATTTACCTTTTGATCTAAAGGCCAAGATTTGGCCAAAAATTACCATTTTTAATTTTTGAAAAATGGAGAAAGAATTAGGCATGAAAGGTGTCAAAATTCCATTGGTTTAGAGCCAAATTAATTGGCTTTCTTTCATGCATAAGTCGGCAACATTTTGATAAAGTGGCCGAAGTCCATTTTCATGCCAAACCAAAAGAAAAAAAATTTTCTAAGTTTCTACCATGGAGTCTACGTGAGCCACCCAAGGGAAACCAAGATTTTCTTCAACTTTTCTTCACAAAAAAGAGTGTCAAAGTGTTCCTTGAAGACAAAGGAAGCATTAGACCAAGGTAACTCCCTTTTTCACTTAATTTTTCATGGTTTTTCTTCTTAAAATTCGTGGGTGAATAGTGATAGAAAGATGAAAAATTTTTGGTTGTTTTCCATTGAATTGATGTTGGGTTTTGTTAAGGATGTAATAAGGAAGAAAACCATGCAAATTGTGTAAAGAAAAACCGAAATTTTGTTGGTTTTTCAAGGGAAAATCCGTGGGTTACCTTGAGTAACCAATGAGAAAAGTTTGTGGTTTAATCTCTAACTTGCTTCCAAGTTTAATTTTGTGAAGGATAAAGCTTGTATTTCATTATGAAAAGCTTGAAAAAAATTCTTGGTATGCATTTCATAAAGTGGCCGTGAGTTTCCTAAGGGTTTGGAAGAAAAATTTGCATGCTTTTATGTGATGTTTGGTTAATTTAAATCATGCAATTTAATGTGTAAATGGTGGCAATGTGATTGAAAGAATGAAACAAAAATGTTTGGCATGTGTTTCATTAAATGGCCGTGGGTTGTATAAGGGTAAAAACCCTAAGAAATTGGTTGAAAATGCCAAGAAAATGGGCTTGAAAATGTGTTAAAAACGTGACATTTGAATGGCCTAAAGTGTGGGAAAGTTTGACAAAATTTGGTTCGGTTTGGTTGTGAAAACCGAAACCAAATTAAGGGTAAAATTGTGAAAAAATTTTTGTTATGTGGGTGATAATGTGGAATTGGAATTTTGTGGGTTTTTATGTAAAAGTTTGGAAAACTTTTACATAAAATAGGCTTGTGGTATAGTACGTGGCAGGTACATACGGTTCGAGGCGTACCTAACGCCGGAAGCCTTAAAATTACGCCGAAATTTCAAAAACGGCATTCGGGGTAAAATAGGAATTTAAAATAAAAGTTAGGGCCGGGACGGAAACCCGAGTCCCTAACGGAAAAATTGAATAAGGAAAAAATTTAAGGGGTGGGTCGTGAATAGTAACCCGTCTCCTTAAAAATGAAAAACGCGTGTGAGATTGAAAAACCGACCCCGAGGGGGGGCGTTTTTGGAAATAAAACAAAGGTCCGAGTCGGGAACGGAAAACCCGAGCCTCGGAGACCTAGGTCGGGAATGTTTAGATGAACGTTTTAAATACTAGTGAAACGTCCATTTGAGACTCCGAAACGATAGAAAATCACTAAACCGACGTAGGGATCGGAATAGTGCTTCCCGAGGGTCGGGAAAGTGAAAAATGGAAATAAAATAGAAATGAACCCGGTAATGATTAGAAAAGAGTCAGAAAAGTTCCTGAGAGCCAAAAATGCAGTCTGGATCAATAAAATTCCGTCAGGGGCAAAACTGCAATTTTGCCAAAATATTGGGGCAAAATCGTAATTTTACAAAAGTTGGGGGAAAATGGTGAAAATAATAAATAAAACCTAAAAAGTTATAAATAGGTTTTATTTAAGCTTTTTAATGAAAAATAAAAGCTATAAATGGAAATGAAATTAACAGACATAGTTTTGTCTGTAGGATCCCAAAATCGGCCTACAAGGAAGGCGATCCAAGATCCAAGAGAGAGAAAGGGAACAGTCTGATAAGGTAAGTTCAGATATTTACCTGTCTGCAAGATATAGCAATATTGTGCTAACTTTAATGTACTAACTATAAGTTAGGTACATATGTGCTATGGGCACTATGATAGAATAGAGAGAGAGACGAAATGTGCTACGGGCACTATAAGAATGGGACACATGGTTAATTGTGCTTCGGGCACTAGAGCGAGGTTAATAAAACTCACTCAACTAAAATTAAAATGTGAACCATTCCTAATCACGGGACAATGTGAAGTCACCGGGTTAAAAGTGTAAAAATTCGGTAATGAAACCACTTTCTGGCCTTCCGTACAGGGAGGTACTACTTTTACCTTCGAGGCTATGAGATAAGGCTGTGGAGGTCAGCACTGATGTACCGCTCCCAGTCATGTACTATTTTGCCTTCGGGGCTATAAGATTAAGGCTGTGGAGGTCAGCACTAATGTACCGCTCCCAGTCATGCGCACTTAAATGGTACTGCCAACCTGAGCTCAAAACCAGAACGTAATCAAAGATAATGACCTAAAACTGAAACTGTGCCATAATTGAGCATAAGACAGTTTAGTGAGGGCACTAACATCGCGGTAGATGTACTAGTGTGAGACAGTGTTGTGGTCAAACTTACTATTCACGTATGAATATTGGTCAAAGTTACTATTCACATATGAATAGTAGTCAAAGGTACTATTCATGATGAATAGTCTATTCATAGAAATTTTATTTCTTGCATGTTTGAACTTACTGAGCCTGTAGCTCACCATTTTTGCTAATGTTGCAGGTAAGCGACCAGCTCAGTAGCTTGTTTGACTGGATGCGGACGGGATGGCGCGTGTCAAATGGGATAACTGGGCGAGGGATATGGTACTGCCAGAGTCTTCCCGCTGAGCGTTAAAGTGAAGGAAAAAAAAGGGAAACAGTTCTTTTGTAATTATATATATATTTTACAAAAGTACTGTATTATTTATGTTACTTTGTACTTATCAACAAAGTAAATAGTGGAAGAAGATTTTATATGATGTTTAAAGAAAAAGAAAAAAAAATTTCCCCAAAAACGACATGATTTTAAAAGAGAGTGAGATAAGCCGGCGACCCACGAGAGTACAATCTATCGCAATTAGCGATAAGCTCAACTGTAATAGTATTGTATGATCTCTACGAGGGGCGGGCCGTCACACCGGTAATGGCTACGAAATCAAGGGATTGGAGATCTTTGGCTTCCCTTTTCGATGGTTACGAGTTCAAATCATTGGTTCTACTCGGCCTAAGGCATTCTTCAACTTCGGCAGATACCCATTCTCAAGTAGATCTAAGGCGTTCTAGCCGTCTTTCCGTTCGTCTTTTTTTCAGTCTCCCGTAGGGGAGCCTTTCATTGAGAGTCTAGGAAACTCTGTTTTAATCCCTTTCCCTTTAGGGGTAACCCATGTAGGGGAGTAGCAGAGTTCTGCAATCTTACGAAAAGGGTAGTTTTGTTCCCTCTCCTTTCAGTCGAACAAGTTACTTTCTTCTTTACAGCCGAACGTCAAACTACTGGGAATAGCTCGAGAAGAGAGATAGGGGCGAATAAGTCCACTTTGTTACCTCTGAATAGACGAGAAGCTAAAAATATATGTTTTAATCTTTTTGAGGAGAATCCATGTAGGGTGGTAGCAGAGATGGGTAATCTAAAGAAAAAAAGGGCCTTTAGAGCCCGCTTCCTAATCCTGATGATCCATCTAGACGCGAAAACCCCCTTCTTTCTCAAAGTCAAGTTTCTCGCTTGTTGCTTTAGAAAGATTGCAGGGGCGCTCACGTTTTTTGGCTCCTTCCCGGCCCGGAAGTTCGCTTCTGGCGACTAGCTTCTACCGCTAGCGCTTGGACTTGGAAGCAAGCTACAGCTACCTTGAATCAATCAATCAATGAATGAATGAAAAGGAACCGCTTACCTCTAACTGTAAGAGGTGGAATCCCGTGCAAACAATACTCCAATGCCCCGGTATATTAATGTTAACCCTTCCGTCCGCTACTGCTTCCACAGTTTCTTACTTCCTCACTTATAGATTCTACTACTTATTAGAAAAAGAAAGTCTCTTGTAATTGCATAAAATGATGACCGAAATCGCTGATGGCGTGGTTCATCACATATCTTAATGCTTTCGGAATCAACGAACATAGTGTGTCCTAAGTCGGTAGCAAGATCAGAAGGAGCCACATCTTCCTGGATAAAGATTTTAATCTTTACCTAACCAAAACTATCGATAAAGAGAGTGTTAAGTTAAGGAGTGTTTCTCGGCGTTCGGGCAGCCCAGCAACGACAAGTTCAACTTCACACACCAAGGGTTGAACTAATCTCCGCGCTTCATTGCAGATGGGGGCATTAAGGAGTAGTCACCGCTCGTCCGCCATTAGCACTCGGGGCTCTTTTACAGTAACTACTACGGACGGGACGGCTAGTGTACAATGTAAAAGTGTGCATTTGCCATGTTTGCATTCCGCGGCCTAACCAACTCGCTCTTGTCCAGTAGGCCCACGAAAGACGAACTTTAAGGTAGCGCTCACTGAGGAAATCCAAATGAGAGAGAGGCTGCAGCAAATAAACCCCACTGTCGCTCGCTAACAAGTATCTCTAAGGTGGGAATTCTGAGTGGAGGTAGAGATTAAGATAAATAAGTGATGAACCCTATTTTTCATTACATCCTTACACGGACCTAAAATCTGAAATCCGCTGTAACGACATCAAGCACGAGATGGCGGTCAATCGACGGCTATAAGTCGGGTGGTACCCGAGACTGCAGCGGTCGCCACTGCATCCACAGGATTTAAAGACCCACTGCCGAGAGGATGAGGGGACTGAGTGGCATGCGTTCTACTGCGACGTGGCTCCATACGTGGGAACTGGGTTCTTAGGACTTAAGTAATCCCTTCTGCTTTGGAGTTTCACTTTCTTAGAATGGGTCGTTGAGAATTAATCGGTTGGGCTAGGTAAAGTCACCCCTTTACTCTATTTCTTAACTGAAATAGCGGGGTGTTTACTCGATAGGTTATCTTATTCGTTCCTGCCCTACATGTGTGCTTCGCTTCACTCTAACTAACACAAGGGAACAAAAAGAATTCGGAAATTTCTTTAAGGAAGAAAATCTCGCTTTGAGATAACACGCCCAAAAATTCCCATGCCTTTCTTGGTTGGAAAAAGCCAACCGGCGATTCAAAAAGTCTTTCTTCATTTTTAGAGCAAGAAGCAGAACTACAAGAAAGCTTTCTTTATGGATAACCAATTCATTTTCAAATATAGTTGGGAGACTTTCCCCAAGAAATGGGTCAAAAAAATGGAAAGATCAAAACATGGGAATAGATCTGATACCAACACGGACTACCCATTTCAATTGTTGTGCTTTCTTAAATTGCATACCTATACAAGGGTTCAAGTTTCGATCGATATTTGCGGAGTGGATTATCCCTCTCGAAAACGAAGATTTGAAGTGGTCTATAATTTACTGAGTACTCGGTATAACTCACGCATTCGTGTACAAACCAGTGCAGACGAAGTAACACGAATATCTCCGGTAGTCAGTCTATTTCCATCAGCCGGCCGGTGGGAGCGAGAAGTTTGGGATATGTTTGGTGTTTCTTCCATCAATCATCCGGATCTATGCCGTATATCAACAGATTATGGTTTCGAGGGTCATCCATTACGAAAAGACCTTCCTCTGAGTGGATATGTGGAAGTACGCTATGATGATCCAGAGAAACGTGTGGTTTCTGAACCCATTGAGATGACCCAAGAATTTCGCTATTTCGATTTTGCTAGTCCTTGGGAACAGCATAGCGACGGATAATTCAGAATCAGAATAGGTCCAGTCCAGGGGACAAATCAATAGGAAATGCTATTTGCTTTATAAGAATAAGAATAAACTTCTATGAAATGAAAGAGTTTCGCGGGAATTGTCTTGATCGTCGGATATCATTGATAAATAGGAATAAGTGTTATCGAACGATTTCCTGCAATTCTTCCCAGTATGGAATGAGTCAAGAATCAAGCTACAAGTCTCGATCTATACAGAACGCACTGGGTTTTTGTCTTTCTTTTGGTTTCATTGATAGCAGAAGAACCTTACTCTATAGGGGCACTTTACTAATAGAATATAAAGTAAAGGGGCCTGAAAAACGTAATAGGCTACTACTCTAGGCTCGCTTCGCTTTTTCAAGCTCCGCCCCTTATTGAAAACTAAAGCGCTAACGCGCCTTATATTATTTAGTAAAGCAACCTTTCGCGCTAGGCACTCACGCTTTCTTTTTGTCTGGGTGGAAGCTGGCTGCAGGGCTTGCTTAACCGGATACACGGAATTGGGATCTCTCTCGCATGCAACTATTTCTATCGGGAAAGCCTCGCTTATTCAAAGGGCTGATTATTTATAACCCTTTTTGCTCATAAGTAAGTGAGCGTTGGTAGGAGCGGCGGGATGATGATGAGTATATAAATCAATAAAGACCAAAAAGAAGAAATGGCAAGAGAAATTTGATATCGATGGAGGAAATAACGATGTGGCAGGGATTCTCTACAATGACCATCGTAGACCAATTGAAAGGGATGTAGCGCAGCTTGGTAGCGCCTTTGTTTGTTTTGGGTAAATAATGTCACGGGTTCCAATCCTGTCATTCCTACCTATTACTTCTCCTCTGGGCAGTAACGAGGGATCCATTGAGATCGATTCAAATTGAGGACATAAAAAATCTTTCATTTTATGAGACTATATGTGGCGGCCCGCCCCTTGTGGAGATCATACAATACTATTACAGTTGAGCTTTATCGCTAACTGCGATAGATTGTACTCTCATGGGTCGCCGGCTTATCTCTCTCCTCTTTTTAAATCATGACGTTTTTCGGAAAAATTTTTTTTTTTTCTTTAAACATCATATAAAATCTTTTTCCACTATTTACTTTGTTGATAGGTACAAAGTAATATAAATAATACAGTGCTTTTGTAAAATATATATAATTACAAAAGAACTGTTTCCCCCTTTTTTTTTTTTCCTTCACTTTAACGCTCAGCGGGAAGACTCTGGCAGTACCATATCCCTCGCCCAGTTATCCCATTTGACACGCGCCATCCCGTCTGCATCCAGTCAAATAAGCTACTGAGCTGGTCGCTTACCTGCAACATTAGCAAAAATGGTGAGCTACAGGCTCAGTAAGTTCAAACATGCAAGAAATAAAATTTCTATGAATAGTACTATTCATCGTGAATAGTATCGTTGACTACTATTCATATGTAAATAGTAACTTTGACCACTATTCATACGTGAATAGTAAGTTTGACCACAACACTGTCTCACACTAGTACATCTACCACGATGTTAATGCTCTCACTAAACTGTCTTATGCTCAATTATGGCACAGTTTCAGTTTTAGGTCATTATCTTTCATTACGTTCTGGTTTTGAGCTCAAGTTGGCAGTACCATTTAAGTGTGCATGACTGGGAGCGGTACATTAGTGCTGACCTCCACAGCCTTAATCTCATAGCCCCGAAGGCAAAATTTTATATGACTGGGAGCGGTACATCAGTGCTGACCTCCACAGCCTTAGTCTCATAGCCCCGAAGGCAAAAATAGTACCTCCCTGTACGGAAGGCTGGTATGCCAGAAAGTGGTTTCATTACCGACTTTTTACACTTCTAACCCGGTGACTTCACATTGCCCCGTGGTTAGGAATGGTTCACATTTTAATTTTAGGTGAGTGAGTTTTATTAACCTCGCTCTAGTGCCCGAAGCACAATTAACCATGTGTCCCATTCTTATAGTGCCCGTAGCACATTTCGTCTCTCTCTCTATTCTATCATAGTGCCCATAGCACATAAGTACCTAACTTATAGTTAGTACATTAAAGTTAGCACAATCTTGCTATATGTTGCAGACAGGTAAATGTCTGAACTTACCTTATCAGACTGTTCCCTTTCTCTCTCTTGGATCTTGAATCGCCTTCCTTGTAGGCCGATTTTGGGATCCTACAGACAAAACTATGTCTGTTAATTTCTTTCCCATTTATAGCTTTTATTTTTCATTAAAAAGTTTAAATAAAACCTATTTATAACTTTTTAGGTTTTATTTATTATTTTCACCATTTTCCCCAACTTTTGTAAAATTACGATTTTACCCTAATATTTTGGCAAAATTGCAGTTTTGCCCCTGACGGAATTTTATCGATCCAGACTGCATTTTTGGCTCTCAGGAACTTTTCTGACTCTTTTCTAATCATTACCGGGTTCGTTTCTATTTTATTTCCACTTTTTGTTTTCCCGGCCCTCGGGAAGCACTATTCTGACCCTCACGTCGGTTTAGCGATTTTCTATCGTTTCGGAGCCTCAAATGGACGTTTCACTAGTATTTAAAACGTTCATCTAGACTTTCCCGACCTAGGTCTCCGAGGCTCGGGTTTTCCGTTCCCGACTCGGACCTTTATTTCATTTCCAAAAATGCCCCCCCTCGGGGTCGGTTTTTCAATCTCACACGCGTTTTTCATTTTTAAGGGGACGGGTTACTATTCACGACCCACACCTTAAATTTTCCTTATTCACTTTCCGTTAGGGACTGGGGTTTCCGTCCCGGCCCTAACTTTTAATTTAAATTCCTATTTTACCCCGAATGCCGTTTTTGAAATTTCGGCAGCATTTCGGCGTAATTTTAAGGCTTCCGGCGTTAGGTACGCCTCGAACCGAATGTACCTGCCACGTACTATACCACAACCCTATTTTATGTAAAAGTTTTCCAAACTTTTACATAAAAGCCCACAAATTTCAAATTTCACATTATCACCCACATTACAAAATTTTTTCACATTTTTACCCTTAATTTGGTTTCGGTTTTCACAACCAAACCGAACCAAATTTTGTCAAACTTTCACCACATTTTAGGCCATTCAATGTCGTGTTTTTAACACATTTTCAAACCCATTTTCTTGGCATTTTCTACCAAATTCTTAGGGTTTTATGCACTTATAACCCACGGCCTTATTAATGAAAATCATGCTCAACATTTTTCTTTCATGCTTTCCATTTTAATTTCATCATTTGCATATTAAAATGCATAATTCCAATCAACCAAATACCACATAAAACCAAGCAAAATTTTCTTCCAAACCATTAACAACCCCACGGCCATTTAATGGAATTCACACCAAAAATTTTTTTTCAACTTTCCACAATGAAATACAAGCTTTATTCTTCACCAAATTAAACTTAGAAAGCATATTAACAATTAACCACAAAGTTTTCTCATTGGTTACCTAAGGTAACCCACGGATTTCCTCTTGAAAAACCAACCAAAATTTGGTTTTTCTTTAATGAATTTGCATGGTTTTCTTCCTTAATACATCCTTAACAAAACCCAACATCAATTCAATGGAAAACAACCAAAAATTTTCCATCTTCCAATCACTATTCACCCACGGATTTTATTGAAAAAAAACCATGAAAATTTCAAGTGCAAGGGAAGATACCTTAATCAATTGCTTCCTTTGTCTTCAAGGAGTGTTTTGACACACTTTTTGTGAAGAAAATTTGAAGAGAAAACTTGGTTTGCCTTGGGTGGCTCACGTACATGCCATGGAAGAAAACTTAGAAAAATTTTGTTCTTTGGTTTTGCATGAAAATGGTTTCGGCCTTTCACTCCAAAAGTGGCCGACTTATGCCACTAAAAGACCAATTAATTTGGTCATTAGCCAATGGGATTTAGGCACCTTTCAAGCCATTACTTTCCATAATTTTCAAAAATTAAAAAGGGTTAATTTTGACCAAATCTTGGCTTTTAGATCAAAAGGTGATTAAATCCTAGCCATTAATGCCACCAACCACCTTATTTATTCCATTTAATAAACTTGATTTATGATGTCATAAATGCAAAAGTGAAGTTGACTTTGACTTTCACTATTCACATTAATTCGACTACTTTTTGACCGATGCCGGTTCGAGCCGAAATTTTCCTGAAATCGTCCCGGCGTGTTCCTGAGGTCTCCTGTGCAGTCGGATCAATTTAATTTGCTTCCGTTTGATCAAAATCAATCCCGGAAGTTTACCGTCTTTTATTGCTCCGGTTAGGGTTTTCAATGCCGATTTTGGCACCGTTTCAACTCAGTGAATTTTTCCAACACTGAATTCTTACTCGTCAGTATTGTTAGAACATTTTCATATATTCTGAACAATATAAATACATTTATTTCACTCTTTAAATAGTACAAATTGTTATATACATACAATTGTACATTTTCGTCCGAGAATTGCCTGAATTTCCCGGTTGTCACATTCACCCCTCCTTATAAAATTTTCGTCCTTGAAAATTAGAACAAATGGGGGTATAATTTCCTTATCTCATCTTCTCGTTCCCACGTAGCTTCTTCAATATTGTGATTTTTCCACAAAATCTTCACTAGTGGGATTACCTTATTCCTCAGTACTTTCTCTTCACGAGCTAGTACTTGAATAGGCTGTTCCTCATATGTCAAATCCTCGTGGATTTGAATAGGCTCATGCTTCAACACATGGGACGGATCTGGTATATACTTTCTCAGCATCGACACATGAAATACATTATGCACTGCCGACAATTCTGGGGGTAGCGCTAATCTGTAAGCGACCTTTCCAATGCGTTCGATAATTTCATAAGGTCCAATGTATCTTGGACTCAGTTTCCCCTTCTTACCGAAACGCATAATTCCCTTCATAGGCGATACCTTGAGAAACACGAAGTCTCCTTCATCAAACTCCAAGGATCTTCGCCTTTTATCCGCGTAGCTCTTTTGTCGGCTTTGCGCAATTTTCATTTGACACTGAATTCTAGCAACTGCATCGGAAGTCTCTTGCATGAAATCCATCTTATGCAACTGCTTTTCTCGCAAATCGTACCAATGTAATGGTGATCTGCACTTCCGTCCATACAAAGCCTCGTAAGGTGCCATGCCTATCGAAGCTTGGTAACTATTATTGTACGAGAATTCAATCAATGGTAACTTCTCGTTCCAATTTCCCGCAAAATCCATAACGCAAGCTCGAAGCATGTCCTCTAACGTCTGAATTGTTCGCTCTGACTGCCCGTCTATTTGCGGATGAAAAGCCGTACTGAGTCTCAATTCAGTACCCATGGCCTCTTGCACACATTTCCAGAAATTTGAAGTGAACCGTGCATCTCGATCTGATACAATGGATTTCGGTACTCCATGTAGTCTGACGACATGAGTTATGTACAGATGAGCAAACCTTTCCAGCGAAAAAGTCATCTTGACAGCTACGAACCGTGCCGTCTTGGTCAGTCTGTCCACAATAACCCAAATGGCGTCATAACCTTCTCGGGTTTTTGGGAGTCCCACTACAAAATCCATCGTAATGTGTTCCCATTTCCATTCAGGAATCTCCAGTGGTTCCAATCTTCCTGCTGGATGTTTATGTTCCGCTTTAATTTTCTGACAGGTCATGCATCTGCTCACGAATTTCGCTATATCGTTCTTCATCCCTTTCCACCAGAACTATAACTTCAAGTCCTGATACGTCTTGCTAGCTCCGGGATGAACCGAATATGGTGTCTCATGAGCTTCTGACATGATCCGTCTTCTAAGTTCTTCATCAGCTGGAACATTTATCCTTCCTTGATAAAGGATCATTTCATCCTTGGAAATTCCTTCTTGAGAACTTGCCATTGCTGGATCTCGCCTCTGAGCTTCCTTTATATCCTCAAATAGCGATGATTCCACTTGGAGTGCAGCTAATCTTCCAGATATCAACTCCAAGTTCAAAGAATTTATCTCTTGCTGCAATGGCTTCGGAAGCCTGTTTATTGGTAGCTGGTGCGATATGGTAGACTTCCTACTTAAGGCATCCGCTACACGGTTGGCCTTCCCTGGATGGTATAGGATTTCACAATCATAATCCTTCACCAGTTCCAACCATCGTCTTTGCCGCATATTGAGCTCTTTTTGCGTGAAGAAATACTTCAAGCTTTGGTGATCAGTGAAAATCTGACATTGAGCTCCATAGAGATAGTGTCGCCAAATTTTAAGTGCGAACACTACTGCAGCAAGTTCAAGGTCATGCGTAGGATAATTCCTTTCATGCTCCTTTAATTGACGGGAAGCATAGGCAATCACCTTGCCATTTTGCATTAGGACTGCTCCCAATCCTATTTTCGATGCATCACTGTAGATCACGAACTTCTCCCCTTCAGTGGGAAGCGTAAGGATTGGTGCGCTTGTCAGTCGCCTCTTTAACTCCTGGAAGCTTCTTTCGCATTCCATAGTCCACTCGTACTTCCTTTCCTTGCGTGTAAGAGCAGTAAGAGGTGCAGCTAGTCGCGCAAATCCCTCTATAAATCACCGATAATAACCAGCCAATCCCAAGAAACTGCGTATTTCAGTCACACTCTTGGGTGCAGGCCACTGGTTAATTGCCTCTACCTTTGTCGGATCTACAGCAATACCTTCCTGGGATACAACATGTCCGAGGAAATGTACTCTGTCCAGCCAAAATGCGCATTTTGAGAATTTGGCATACAGTTGATGCTTCCGTATCGTATTCAGCACTATCCTCAGATGCTCCTTGTGCTCCTCATGAGTCTTCGAGTATATAAGAATGTCATCAATGAATACAATGACAAACTTATCCAGATACTCTTTAAAGATTCTGTTCATCAAATCCATGAACGCTGCTGGCGCATTTGTCAATCCAAATGGCATCACAAGGAACTCGTAGTGACCATAACGAGTCCTAAACGCCGTCTTAGGAATATCACTCTCTTTGATTCTCAGCTGGTGATATCCTGACCGTAAGTCGATTTTGGAAAATACAGCTGCGCCTTTTAACTGGTCGAATAGGTCATCAATTCTAGGTAACGGATACCTATTTTTGATCGTAACCTTATTCAACTCCCGGTAATCAATGCACAGTCGGAATGTTCCATCCTTTTTCTTGACGAATAACACAGGTGCACCCCATGGAGAAAAACTTGGCCTGATAAATCCCTTATCCAAAAGCTCCTTTAATTGTACCTGCAGCTCCTTTAACTCCACTAGAGCCATACGGTATGGCGCTTTGGAAATAGGTGCTGTTCCAGGCATCAACTCAATTTCAAACGAGATTTCTCTCTCTGGCGGTATCCCTGGTAACTCTTCTGGAAATACGTCAAGAAACTCATTAACCACAGGAACCTCTTCAGCTTGAAGCTTCTGTTCCTCTGCAGTATCCACCACATACGCCAGATATCCCATGCAACCACTGGCTATCAGCTTGCTTGCTCTCAGCGAACTGATCATCATCTTCCCGGGTCTTCGAGAAGTATCAACATACTCGAAACTCTCTTCTTCCTCGGGTTGGAAGACTATCTTTCGATTTTGGCAGTCGATCGTAGCTTGGTATTTCCCTAGGAAATCCATGCCTAAAATCACATCGTAATCCATGATCTCCATTACGATCAACTCAGCATATAGTTCCCTATTTGCCACATATACTGGTACATAAGGTAGCCAGTAATTGGACAACAATACTTCCCCAGAAGGTAAGGCTGTCTTAAATACCATTCCCATATTATCCTTAGGAAGTCCTATCTTGTCAGCAAATGCATAGGAAACAAATGAATGCGTAGCACCGGAATCGAATAGTACAGAGGCTACATGACTAGCGACAGGAAGCTGACCTGTCACCACGTTTGATGTTCCTGCCTCTGCGTCTTCCTTGCTGTAGGCCATCACACGAGCATCAGCACGTTGCATACGCTCCTGGCGTTGTGGCCTCACTGGTGACTCTTCCACTCTGGCTTGAAGGGAATGAGCTTATGGGCGTGTCTGGTGCGGTTGGGAAGCGCCTTGTCCACCCTGCCTATTTGGACAGTTCCTGGCGTAATGGCCTTCCTTTCCACATTCGTAGCAAACAAGTGGCCCAAATCTGCATTGCCCAGAATGTCTCTTCCCGCATGTAGGGCAGTTTTGCACATTAGACTCTGCATTACCAGCTATTCTCCGCTGCTGGTTTCGATTATTTCCCTGGCGATTCCCAGAAAAATTCCCTTTTCTCTTATTTTGCTGGGATCCTTGATTATTGCCCTGGCTTGGTTTCGCATTCTGACTAGGCTTGCTCGATTGACCAACTTGCGTAGACTTCGCCAAAGCCCTCTCCTTCTTTTTAGCCTCCCAGTGTTTCTCTCTTTCCTCTTTCTGTCGGGCTACATGAAACTCAGCTCTAATGGCCCGACTCACACAGTCTGCTACAGAAGTAGGTGGTACTAGTCCAGTGTCTACTAACGCAGCAATTTCTGGTCTGAACATCCCGATCATTTTCTGTATCTTTTCCCTCTCAGTAGGGACCACATAAGGGCACAAACGGGATAGCTGATCGAACTTTCGGCAGACTTCGCTTACCGACATGTTCCCTTGTGTCAACTCTGAGAATTCTTTCTGTTGCTGTCTTAGAGATGCAGGGTCGTAATATTTCTGGTTAAATTCTTCCAAAAATTCCACCCAACTCATGGTAGACACGTCTCTTCTCATTCGTACAGTGTCCCACCAAAACCGAGCATCTTTTCTCAGCACAAAAGACGCACATGCAACCTTCTCCCGGTCGGTTAGGTTCATGAACTCCATGATCACTTGTAATGATGACAACCAGTCTTTAGCCTCTAAGGGATTTGTAGACCCTTCAAATTCTGGCGGCCTCATACGCCTGAATCTTTCATAGAGGGGTTCCAAATTCAATATTGGTTGTGGTTCAGGAGCTCTCTCATGTACTGCAGCTGGAGGAATAACCGGATCAACCTCAGCTTGTTGTTCTACTTGGGTACCCTCAGAGCCTTGTCTCTGTTCTAGCTCTTCTACCCGTCGCCTCAGATTCGCATTTTCTTGCATCTGAGCTTCTAACAAAGCTTGTATCTGATCCAGTCTCTCCATAATATCAGGACGTCGCTCTCGTCCCTCTGGTCAATTTCTCAAATCCACCATCTTGGCTGTTGTCCTATTATGGCACAATAATTCACCGTTAGCTTTTCCATAACCGCATTCGTAAAATCATATCAATTTACGAAATTTAGGGTACTGTAAAGCCACATCATCGTACAACATATAATCATTTTGGTATTTCATTCATAGCAAAACATTTATATGTCATACATAGGCATCACCAGTCATATATACATCGGCCGTTTATACAAAATGGCCACAAGTCTATACAAAAGAGCTTTTCTCTCTAAGCTACTTATGTACATGTACACATCTACTGGTCACTCGTTTCCTACATCTGGGACTAGAGGATATTCTTCTGGATCCTCGTCGTCATTGGTATCATCTGAGTCGTCACCACCCCTAGGTAATGTTCCCTGTCCTGAGTCATCACCTCGTGGTCTAGACGGTCCGGCCTCATGATCATTCATCATTCTTCTCGGCCCGAATATGCGTGCAAACATCTCATCTTGACCCAGCGTCTCTCGTCGACTCTGCGTCAGATGCTCGATCAGAATCTCTCTCTCGATCGCCCTGATCGTTAAAACGAACTCTTGGAGCGTCGGAGGAAACAGCTTGATCACCCTCGGTCTCAGCTCCAAGGATAAGCCTTTCCAAAACAGCTCACAGCAGTTTGCTTCCGTGAGGATAGGCAACGGACATCTCCTCTGAATGGTCTCCTCAAACCGTGCTGCGTAAGACATCACTGTCTCACCAGACAGCATGACCATCCTCTCGGTCTGGAGAATGTAATCCCTGACCTCATCGAATCCAGGGTACGCAGGTGCATCAGCCTCTCGTCTCTCTGGAGGTGCTGGAGCAGGTGCTGGATCCCTAGGTTGAAACTGATCAGCCAACCGCTGACAGAACTCAGCCCAACTGATTCCCAATAAAATCTCCTGGTCGCAATATTGCCAGAACACTCGAGCGTCTCCCTGAAACATACTGACTGCCAACTGGATCCACATATCTCGATCAATGTCACATATCACCATGATCCTTTCTACGGCATGGAGCCAGTCCTTGGTCTCCATCGACTGTCGTCCACCGTCGAACATAGGAGGACTGCTGGCCCGAAAAGCCTGTACTGCCCGTGCCGACACTCTCACCCCAATATGTTGGCGTCCACCAACAACTGGAATGTCCACTACTACCGGTGGATGAACTATCGGTCGTGGCTGTACTATATCTACTGGCGCTGGCACTGGTGCTGATACCGGCACTGGTACCGGAGGTCTCTCGGGTACCGGGGGTCTAACTACCGGCCTTTGGGAAATGGGCGGCCTCACAATAGGTCTCGTCCATACCCGTAATACTCCTCTCGGTCGTGGTAGCGGTGGTCTCACATATGGAGGTCTAGTCATCTTGCTACCTATAAGATAATTATTTTCGTATAAGAAAATAATTAACTGAACTTAAGTAAACTACTTACTTGGATAGCGGTGCAGGATGCGCAAAGTGTCAAATCGGGATATGGTCACACTGCTCTGATATACCAACTGTGACAGCCATTGGTATTCAAAACCAAATCAGTCGCAAACCTTGCTCTGATATACCAACTGTGGCAGCAGTTGGTATTATAAACTAAACCAATCTCAGACCTTGCTCTGATACCAACTGTGGCGGCCCGCCCCTTGTGGAGATCATACAATACTATTACAGTTGAGCTTTATCGCTAACTGCGATAGATTGTACTCTCATGGGTCGCCGGCTTATCTCTCTCCTCTTTTTAAATCATGACATTTTTCAGAAAAATTTTTTTTTTTCTTTAAACATCATATAAAATCTTTTTCCACTATTTACTTTGTTGATAGGTACAAAGTAATATAAATAATACAGTGCTTTTGTAAAATATATATAATTACAAAAGAACTGTTTCCCCCTTTTTTTTTTTTTTTCCTTCACTTTAACGCTCAGCGGGAAGACTCTGGCAGTACCATATCCCTCGCCCAGTTATCCCATTTGACACGCGCCATCCCGTCCGCATCCAGTCAAATAAGCTACTGAGCTGGTCGCTTACCTGCAACATTAGCAAAAATGGTGAGCTACAGGCTCAGTAAGTTCAAACATGCAAGAAATAAAATTTCTGTGAATAGTACTATTCATCGTGAATAGTACCGTTGACTACTATTCATATATAAATAGTAACTTTGACCACTATTCATACGTGAATAGTAAGTTTGACCACAACACTGTCTCACACTAGTACATCTACCGCGATGTTAGTGCTCTCACTAAACTGTCTTATGCTCAATTATGGCACAGTTTCAGTTTTAGGTCATTATCTTTCATTACGTTCTGGTTTTGAGCTCAAGTTGGCAGTACCATTTAAGTGTGCATGACTGGGAGCGGTACATTAGTGCTGACCTCCACAGCCTTAATCTCATAGCCCCGAAGGCAAAATTTTATATGACTGGGAGCGGTACATCAGTGCTGACCTCCACAGCCTTAGTCTCATAGCCCCGAAGGCAAAAATAGTACCTCCCTGTACGGAAGGCTGGTACGCCAGAAAGTGGTTTCATTACCGACTTTTTACACTTCTAACCCGGTGACTTCACATTGCCCCGTGGTTAGGAATGGTTCACATTTTAATTTTAGGTGAGTGAGTTTTATTAACCTCGCTCTAGTGCCCGAAGCACAATTAACCATGTGTCCCATTCTTATAGTGCCCGTAGCACATTTCGTCTCTCTCTCTATTCTATCATAGTGCCCATAGCACATAAGTACCTAACTTATAGTTAGTACATTAAAGTTAGCACAATCTTGCTATATGTTGCAGACAGGTAAATGTCTGAACTTACCTTATCAGACTGTTCCCTTTCTCTCTCTTGGATCTTGAATCGCCTTCCTTGTAGGCCGATTTTGGGATCCTACAGACAAAACTATGTCTGTTAATTTCTTTCCCATTTATAGCTTTTATTTTTCATTAAAAAGCTTAAATAAAACCTATTTATAACTTTTTAGGTTTTATTTATTATTTTCACCATTTTCCCCAACTTTTGCAAAATTACGATTTTACCCCAATATTTTGGCAAAATTGCAGTTTTGCCCCTGACGGAATTTTATCGATCCAGACTGCATTTTTGGCTCTCAGGAACTTTTCTGACTCTTTTCTAATCATTACCGGGTTCGTTTCTATTTTATTTCCACTTTTTGTTTTCCCGGCCCTCGGGAAGCACTATTCTGACCCTCACGTCGGTTTAGCGATTTTCTATCGTTTCGGAGCCTCAAATGGACGTTTCACTAGTATTTAAAACGTTCATCTAGACTTTCCCGACCTAGGTCTCCGAGGCTCGGGTTTTCCGTTCCCGACTCGGACCTTTATTTCATTTCCAAAAATACCCCCCCCTCGGGGTCGGTTTTTCAATCTCACACGCGTTTTTCATTTTTAAGGGGACGGGTTACTATTCACGACCCACACCTTAAATTTTCCTTATTCACTTTTCCGTTAGGGACTCGGGTTTCCGTCCCGGCCCTAACTTTTAATTTAAATTCCTATTTTACCCCGAATGCCGTTTTTGAAATTTCGGCAGCATTTCGGCGTAATTTTAAGGCTTCTGGCGTTAGGTACGCCTCGAACCGAATGTACCTGCCACGTACTATACCCCAAGCCTATTTTATGTAAAAGTTTTCCAAACTTTTACATAAAAGCCCACAAATTTCAAATTTCACATTATCACCCACATTACAAAATTTTTTCACATTTTTACCCTTAATTTGGTTTCGGTTTTCACAACCAAACCGAACCAAATTTTGTCAAACTTTCACCACATTTTAGGCCATTCAATGTCGTGTTTTTAACACATTTTCAAGCCCATTTTCTTGGCATTTTCAACCAAATTCTTAGGGTTTTATGCACTTATAACCCACGGCCTTATTAATGAAAATCATGCTCAACATTTTTCTTTCATGCTTTCCATTTTAATTTCATCATTTGCATATTAAAATGCATAATTCCAATCAACCAAATACCACATAAAACCAAGCAAAATTTTCTTCCAAACCATTAACAACCCCACGGCCATTTAATGGAATTCACACCAAAATTTTTTTTTCAACTTTCCACAATGAAATATAAGCTTTATTCTTCACCAAATTAAACTTAGAAAGCATATTAACAATTAACCACAAAGTTTTCTCATTGGTTACCTAAGGTAACCCACGGATTTCCTCTTGAAAAACCAACCAAAATTTGGTTTTTCTTTAATGAATTTGCATGGTTTTCTTCCTTAATACATCCTTAACAAAACCCAACATCAATTCAATGGAAAACAACCAAAAATTTTCCATCTTCCAATCACTATTCACCCACGGATTTTATTAAAAAAAAACCATGAAAATTTCAAGTGCAAGGGAAGATACCTTAATCAATTGCTTCCTTTGTCTTCAAGGAGTGTTTTGACACACTTTTTGTGAAGAAAATTTGAAGAGAAAACTTGGTTTGCCTTGGGTGGCTCACGTACATGCCATGGAAGAAAACTTAGAAAAATTTTGTTCTTTGGTTTTGCATGAAAATGGTTTCGGCCTTTCACTCCAAAAGTGGCCGACTTATGCCACTAAAAGACCAATTAATTTGGTCATTAGCCAATGGGATTTAGGCACCTTTCAAGCCATTACTTTCCATAATTTTCAAAAATTAAAAAGGGTTAATTTTGACCAAATCTTGGCTTTTAGATCAAAAGGTGATTAAATCCTAGCCATTAATGCCACCAACCACCTTATTTATTCCATTTAATAAACTTGATTTATGATGTCATAAATGCAAAAGTGAAGTTGACTTTGACTTTCACTATTCACATTAATTCGACTACTTTTTGACCGATGCCGGTTCGAGCCGAAATTTTCCTGAAATCGTCCCGGCGTGTTCCTGAGGTCTCCTGTGCAGTCGGATCAATTTAATCTGCTTCCGTTTGATCAAAATCAATCCCGGAAGTTTACCGTCTTTTATTGCTCCGGTTAGGGTTTTCAATGCCGATTTTGGCACCGTTTCAACTCAGTGAATTTTTCCAACACTGAATTCTTACTCGTCAGTATTGTTAGAACATTTTCATATATTCTGAACAATATAAGTACATTTATTTCACTCTTTAAATAGTACAAATTGTTATATACATACAATTGTACATTTTCGTCCGAGAATTGCCTGAATTTCTTGGTTGTCACACTATATGCATGCAAGATGTAGTGGGGGTACAAAAAGAATTCTTTTCTTTACAGTCGTTATCTACTGTGATAAGAAAGCGCTCTTAGTTCAGTTCGGTAGAACGTGGGTCTCCAAAACCCGATGTCGTAGGTTCAAATCCTACAGAGCGTGATTCCGTTCTTGTTAGGTCTAATTACAATGCAATGAAATAACTTCACTAACTTGAACAGCAACCTGAATTTGACCTCCTGCGGATTAAAGAAAGGAGGAAGTAAAAAAAAGAGATCTATTACCAGTGTGATTTCTCGATGAGGTGCAACAAAGGAAGATCTAGGTGAGGTTGAGTGCTTGCTTTCTTCCATCGACTGGAGCTCTTTGGATTGATCACTTGTCAAGGACAGCCCGGAATTCCCGCTGACTGTCCAGCAACGGAGCCATAGACAGTAAGTCATATCATCAGGCAACTCCATCGACGACAAGGTCTCATGGGTCTTGGTCGGGGGCTTCGACCCAAAGAGAACGAGGTGGCTCTCAAACTGAAACACATGTGGTAAGGTCTCTCTTTGTGTGCATACCAACTATTCCTTTTTGGAATGGAAAGAAGAAAGGATGGTCGTAGATCACTGATGTCGAATTCACGAAAAAGATCATATGAAAGAATCGTCAGATTATGGGTTCCCGGAGTAGACGGTTTTGAATGGAGAATGAATGAAATAGTTCTAGGCATAGCAAGCTTTTCTATCTATAGAGATAGTCGCATGTAATGACAGATCACAGCTATATTCAAGTAGTAAACCACCTGTTCTCTAGCAAGCAAGTAAGCTAACTACCTTATCTCATTAGCGAAGCTAGAGTACATGAGTAGACTGCTTTTTTAGTTATCAAATTGAAATGATAAATTTATATCCCCTACTGTGGGAAGTCCGCTTTGCTGCTCTTCAAGTTAGAGAGGGACTTAGACCATGCAGGGACTGGCTTCGCGAGACCTTTTCGGTCCACACTGGAGAACTCGTCTCTCAGGCTAGGCTCTATTGGGTGGAGTATAACCTTTCTTTATTAGAAAAGAAGGAAAGAAGACATTAACATACGTAATTAGAGAAGTGAACCAGGTTCTGTTCTGAGCTAGAACCTCTTAGTTTTCGTATGATTAGATTGAGCGGTGAACCAAAACATAGTCCGACTTGCATGTGTTAAGCATGCCGCCAGCTCTGTCTTCCTACTTAAGGCATCCGCGACCTGGTTGGTCCGTCCAAGCTTATACTCTAGCACCATCTCAATCAAACTTGGCAAGTTTGTCTTGCTTGCCATCGTCCCTGTTTTGGCGTGAGTTTCCTCTGGGTCAGGAAGTCACTCGTCGCCACATTATCCGTCTTGACCACAAATCGTGACCCGCCTCCACGTTCTCAAGTAGTGCACTATTGTTGTCATCTCCTTCTCTTGGACCACGCCTTTCGGTCTCATTGAGCTTTCGGCTCTCATATGCTACTGGGTTACCTTATTATACTAGCACACCGCCTATGGCATAGTCTGACACATCCGTGTGTACTTCAAATGGCTTAGTGTGATCTGGCAACTGCAATACGGGGTCATCAATCACTGCCTGCTTTAGGTCCTCAAAAGCTCTTTGACACTCTTTTGATCAGTGCAGTGCCATGATCGGTCTGTACGTCCTTCTTTAGGAGATTTATGAGTTGAGCAGCCCTCTTCGAGTAACTTACGATGAATCTTCGGTAATAGTTCACGAGCCCTAAAAATGATCTTAGCTCACTCACCTTGGTAGGTGCTTGCCACTCCTCGTGGGCTCTGATGCCCATCCAATGCCCTAGGAATAGGATCTCGGTCTGTCCAAAGGAGCATTTCTCTTTCTTTACATAGAGATGATTCTTCCTTAATACCTTAAGGTCCAGAGGTGGCTAACATGGTCATTTAACGGATAGCTATAGCCCACGATCAAAGTATACGACCAGTCGTCTAAGTACGGGTGGAATAGCTCATTGTGGAGGGTGCAGAATGTGGCAGGGGCATTGGTGAGTCCAAAAGGCATAATCAAATCAAATGCCCCTTCATTAGTAAGGTTGCTTGCTTGTCACACAGGTCGTCTTTGGCTCGTCTCCTTCCACGATACGCACTTGGTAGTAGCCCAACCGTAGATCCAACTTCGAGAAGTATCTCGCGTTTATTGATTAGGGTGAAGAAGTCTGCAATCAAAGTGGATACTTGTTCTTGATGGTTAGGTTACCTTGTTGAGCGCCTGATAATCAATGCACAAGGCTACCACTTCTTCTGGAATAAATAAAACAGGGGCTCCTCCCCAGTAAGATAAGGAAAAACAGCCTTGGAGGCTAGAATATAAATAGGCCTCAATGAGTTCCTGAGCTCAACCAAACCCCTTAACTAATAGATGCTAGTTGGGGGGGCCATCTGTTAAACCCAGCTCCAGTCTAAGTAAAAGGGGGTTTGGCTCTAGGCTCCAACTCGATCTTGTGGTAGACTGCCCCTCCTAGGGGGCACTTGGCAACTCACTCGTGGGGCATGATATCCCCAAATTCCTCAAGTACTTGCTGCACTTCCTGAGAAAGAAGTCGTCTTGGTATTGGATCCGCTCTTCTGTTAGCATGAATTAGATTCTATTCGTCTTTTTTATTCTTAAGAGAACCCCCCACCCGAACCATTCTTAAGACCACCAAGCCCTCTCGAATGAGTTCTACTATAGAAGCTTTCAACGTACACCCAGGGAAAAATCTTTCACTCACTGAGAAGTGAAACCCTGTGACTAGATCGTCCTGAAGACGGATGCGACGGGAAGAAGTGGCATTTGGAAGTGTTGCTGACTTAACATTTAGGTTTCGGCATAACAAAGCTTGCACTGTCTTTTCGCACTTAGGCGCACAGCGTGCCATTGGTAATGATTCTACTACGGTGCCACAAATTCGCAAACTGATCCTAAGTAATCGTTGTTGTTCATTGGATTCCAGAAGAACTACTTCGTTAGGATTGAGGAATTACTGCAATTCTTCCTGAATAGCCTGGATTCTCCCGTCGAGAGTCACTTTGAAAGTATTACCTAAACTCTTCCGACTGAAGATGATAAAGCCTATAAAACAACAAGCTACTATCATTTCTTCATTATAGATTGAGATCTTCTTCGAACTTAATGCACAAATAGATAGAATAGCAGCAAATAGCATCTTTCTAGCCTGCATATTCGTGGAAATCAATCTCATTTAGAAAGCTTATCTCTATCTTTCAGCAACTGAACGGGAAGTGGTTTAGGAAAGGACTTTAGAATCGGATGCGCTCGCCCAGCAAGAAAAGCCCTGACCCTGCCAACCAAGTAAAAAGAAAAAAGAAAGAAGAGAACGAGAGCAGGAGGAGGAAATGTACTATCCTTAATACATTCCCCACTCCGGTGGTGGTAATCCTCCATGAGCCATCCTATTGGAGAACTCATGCCGAAGCATAAACTTTTACTAAAGTAATGGGGATGGGGAGATTTTCCCGCTTTCAATCTTACAGTAGCTCCTTGGCAGCCTTTAGACTTACGAAAGTATTACACATCGGCGCCGGACTCACTAGAGTGTGAACCGGGTTAACACCTGGTGATCGTTGGGAACACCAAGGTATAAACAGCCTTTGTGTTTCCGTCCTTTAAGCCTAGTAGGCGGTCTAACTCTACATGAGAGTTCTATCAAGCTGTAAAGCGAGACAGAGACAACTGTTTCACTGGATGGGCGGAGTCATCACACTTCGTAGCGGGTACCTCATATAAGACTTTAAGAAGAGAACGAGAAAACTTCGTATTTTGGTAATTCTCTAGGAGTCATGTTTAACCTTGAATCCTATTAATAAATTCTACAGCAATAGTCCCTCGGACTCGGAAAGTAATAACAAAAATGGCTAACCCAATAGCTGATTCCGCAGCTGCCACCGTTAGAACCAATAAAGCAAATAATTGACCCATCATATCATCCAAAGAAACGGAAAATACCAAAAAGTTCAAATTCACAGCTAATAACATTAATTCAATTGACATTAACATAATAAGAATATTTCGTCTATTAAGGAGGATTCCCCAAATACCTAAAATAAAGATGATCATAGAAAATGTGAAATATTTGATAGGATCCATTTCAGGAACGTAGAATGTAAGAGAAATTCAAATGTTATAACTCCAGTACGTCAGGAAATAGCGAATACAGTCATAAAATCAAAAGAAAAAGAATAAAATTTTTATTCTATGGACCTCCGACCAATGAGGTGATGACACATGCATGCGTGCACATGAACTTCTAAAAAGTGGGTTCCAAACCTGGGTGGCACTATGTAACTCAATCCATTATCCATTATAGGACTATTGGTTGATTTTTAGAATAGACTCTGAGATAGAGGAGACTTTAAGGAGATTTTGTCGAGATAAGGACTTGCAAAAGTCGAGTAGTCGTAGAAGTAAGGTCTCAAACTCGCAGAAGACAAGTGAAAAATATCTCGAGGCTTCGCCGTGGGAATTTCACTAGAGTTTTCGCCGCTTTGAAACAATGAGTCTCAAAATATCACAAAAATTCAACATGGTTTTTCTCTAAAACTCGGAAGGTTCTGCCAGAAATAGTTTGGGATTAAATCGTTTGGTCTTTGGAAGTTCCCTGATTGGTTTGAGAACTTGATTGAAGAAGACAAGAATTTTGGAATACACGTAGATCCGCAGATCCAGTGTTTGAAGCTATTATAGTATGTTTCGACTTAGGGATTCCACAGTTCAGACAGAAACGTTGTTGAGTATGTGGCTTTATTCCAAGGTGACTCAAGTCTCGATTGAGCAGTCATTTTTAATAGTCACGGGTCCTGCTTTAGCACCGTTTCACATTTGCAACTGTAGAGGGCGGTTTATGACCTTCCAATTTTCCAGTGAAACCAGGGACCGAAAGGTTGTGAGAGATAGCAAAAAGACGCACCCATTTCTAGGCTAATTCAGTGTCTTGTGGATGCTATCTATGAGGTAGTTAGACACACCCCTTGGGGGATCCGTTGGGTCTTTTAAAAGGACTCAATCAAAGGAAACAAATGAAGGGAAAGCCTGCTGTTTTTCTGAGGTTGGGTTTTGAGATGAGAGTAAGATACACACACGTCGAAGAAATCCGTTGTCTAGAGATAGTGGAGTGATCTCAAAGAGTTTTCTATTTTCTTAAAACTGTACTTTATTATTATATATATATTTCGAATCAAACTATATGTCTTTCTCATTTGTTGCCACTCAACAACAGCAGGTCTCAGCTCTGCACATTCCTAGAAAGATTTTCTCCTTCTTTCAGCTAAAGATTGTTATCTTCTGGTATGAGAGCCCAGGTTGTGCGGATATGGTAGTGATACAATCTTCTGGATCTATGGTTGCTGATATGATTACTGCATTAACGCATACGATTGTCAAGCATCACAAAATGAAACCTCTAAATGTAGATGTTTGGAAGATGAGAATGCAGTTGCTTCTCAAAGAACATGATCTTTTTTTTTCATTTTTGAGAAAAGAGAAGCCCGCAGATCTGGCACTAATGGCTTCTTCAATCAAGTTGATGTTGTTATAGCCAAACAACAAAAGAAAGCATATGAACAGCATCCATAGTTTTAGACAGTAAAAAAGTTCTTCGAAGCTGTGCTAATGGTGGTCAAGGATAAGGTACTAGTTTCAGTGGGAGACATTGAGTCCGCATGAGAAATCGGGGAGACTCCACAGAGAATGTATGAGTCAGTGACAATGGTAAACATGAAGTTTCTTCCGCAACGGTTTTTTCCAAGCAAGATGCAAGAGGGGACGAGCGTGTCTCAACACTTAGACAAGATGGAGAATATTTTCAAAGAATTTGTAGCAGTGAGAGTCAAAATGACTGATCGTGATCAGTGACCGGAAAGTCTGCTGAAGTCATTTCAGTCTTTGACAACCACTCTCTTCCGTGAAACTCCTCCTTTAACTATGATTGATCTGACCATTTTCTTTAGGTAGAAGCTGAAAAGAGATTTGAACAGCAGTCTGAAAAGACTAATGCTTGCGCAAAAGAAAAGAATATGTTTCAAAAGAAGAAAAAGCACAAAGTGAGTGCAGAAGGACCTAAAAAACATAGAGTGTTGGTCCTGCAAGAAGAAAGGTCACTTGAGTTTTGAGTGAAAAAGAAGGGCAAAGGGAAAAAGCCATGATGATCAGGAAAAGGTGGTGTTGGTCACTACTATGGCCCTGTTTGCCAACATTTCAGATAGTTGGTGGATCGGGTCCTCGCATCATATTTTCTTCTTTTCGGAAGAATTTGAAGGTGCAGATATGATTGAAGAACTAGGCTCTTCATATATATATGGGCAATGGCACTTCGACTGTAATCAGAGGCCGAGGGAATGTGTAATTGCTGTTGGAAAACGGAAAGTCAGAAGAGGTATCAAATGTTGATTTTCTTTTTGTACCTGAAAAGAACCTACTCTCGATGAGAAGAGCCTTTACTTTCTATTATATTAGTAAAGCGCTATCGCGCTACTTCTAGCAGCTTGCTTCAAAGCTTTATAGGGCTTTATTTATAGATTAAGAGATGAGTAAGGGGCTGCTTCTTAGCGCTCCAGGAAATGAGATTCCGACCAAGAACAAAAGCCCGAGGTAGAGCATCGGTCGTCAGGGCAGCCTGCCTTTTTTTTATAGGATTAGGGGCGGATAGCTTGGCACCTGGAGATATAGGCGTAGCGCAGGGCAGGATGGACGAGATAAGAATTCAAGAGTATACTTTGTTTGGGTTAGGCGAAGTCCAAAGGTGGAGCGAGATACCTCCATGCCGATAAAGTAATGCAGTGGATGAAAGAGACAAATTGGTTGCCAAGCTCCTTGATGAAATCAAATAAAAGAGAAGAATCATTCCCGGTGAGAATGTTGTCGTCAACGTATAAAAGAAGGATGAGGCAACGACCATGACGTTGATGAACAAACATGGAAGAATCCGCACGGCTACAGTGGAACCCTTTATCAAAAATGAAGCAGTGAGAAAGGAGCTAAATTTATGAAAGCAGGCACCAAGAGCTAATAAGGGTGCCTGCTTTAGCTTGTCGGAGGCCGTAACATAAATTGCTTTCTTGAGCTTGCATAGCAAGTTAGGATTCGAGAAGAGAAGCCTGGAGTTGGAGGAGGCTGAATAGAAACTTATTCTTGCGGATCCCCCCTTCTCTTATGTTGTTGAAAGGCATTCTTCATGTCAAATTAAAATAAGGGCTTCTTTTTTATGGCCGCCAAGGCAAGAATGCCACGAATGGTGGTCATTTTAGCAACCTGGGACAAATCTTTCCCCTATCTTTAAAGGGGTTCAACTCAATATTCTTGAAGGAATCCTTTAACTACTAATCTAGCTTTGTATCTCTCTACCGAGCCATCTGCTTTATGCTTGATCTTGTAAATCCACTTGCAGCCAATGGCTTGTTTCCTTGCAGGCAATGAGACTAAGTCTTTTTCTTTTTTTCCTGGGCATTGATTTCTTCCTCCATAGCATCTCTTCAGCAAGAATGATTGAAGGCTTCAGCAAATGATTCAGGTTCATGAGAAGATTGAACTGACATGAGGTAAGCTCGATGTTTTGGGGAAAACGATTCATAAGATAAGACAAAAATCCTTCAACAGGATAAGAAACTTGAGAGGATCGACGAACCTGAGAGAGGGATCCAGAATCTGAGGAAGTGACTGGGCTAGACTGCTGATCTTCTGGAGTAGTCTTAGTCTGGGAAACATAATGTAATCACCGCTGAGAATAAACATGCTGTGCCGGGTGACTGGAATCCTCTGAGGTCAGTTGAACAGGCTGACAATTGGCAGAAGATGCTGGGCAGCTGGCCTGAAGAGTGAGACTGATCCGTAACATCAACTGTAGAAGAATGAGGTTCGAGTTGATGAACAGGAGAAGGCCGCAATACATCTCCATCACCATTCTCCCCCGGGGCTGATTAATTAGGTTAAGGAAAATATGAGGCGACCTCATTAAAGAGAACATTCAAGGATACATCGAGTCTCTTGGATTTCACGTCATAGCATCTATACCTGGACTGAGCATATCCAAGAAAGACACAAGTGGTTGCCTTGGGAACATTTTTTCTCTTAACTGCGCAGGAATATGAACAAAACACGTGCATCCAAACCCTCGCGCCTATAGGATGGTGCTGCCCCAGTAAGAAGTTCGTGAGGTGCCGCTGCAGCTTATTCCCTCTCTCTTCCCCCCCCAAAAAAAAGGAGAGAGATGTCCCGTCCCTTCTTTATGTACATCCATATACATAGCCAGACACAAAGGTGTACAATCTGGTCAAAATATGCGGTTCTTTAAGTTCATTCACTGTAGGTTCTCTTACTTGCTCTAGTGGCTGGCAAACGCCAACCGAATGGCTCAGGAATCGACTGGTTCCGAGCGAACTCGTGGAGCTGCTGCTTGGATTATCATAGAATAAGAGGAGCCGTCTTAGGAAATGACTTAACTTAAAAAAAAGACAGATGCTTCTGCTGCGAGGCGAGGGAGTAACTTGTCTGGTCTTGCGGTGCACTCACTCCCGTTACGAGAATGAAATGACGCCCCAGCTCGACTCGAGACCAAGACTCCTTACAACTCGCACCAATAGCAGCACTGAGTGGCCGGAGATTGATTGAAAGGGCAGCCCAGCCTGCCCGCCCCTTTAGTGATTGTGATCAAGAGCACACACTGGACCTGACCCACTAATCATCATCTCATCTGGCGCGAAGAAAAAAGAGGGGGTCCCCTTTCTCTTTTTGTAATTTTTCTTATAATTTTCATCCTTTTTTCCGATCAATAAGATTCAAGATCCATTGATCGGAAACAAAAATTCCATTCTATATACGTTATTTCAGGACCAAGACTTTTCCTATACTTCAAGTGTGTATTACCAATTTCCTAATTCTTCTTAGAGTGGTTCAGGTTGGGTTCTTGCTTACATTACGAGCTTTGTTCTTACATTACAAGGAAGGTCGGGTTATTGCTTTATTAGTCCAACCTCTCCTAGCTTATTTAGCAATTTCCCCATTAATTAATATACTAAAGTTGTTTTTGTGCATTTTGATTGTTCATTTTGAGCTTTTGAACTCGGATTCGAACTGATTCCCAGGACCGATTTGAATGCTTCTTATTCGTCTTTCCTCTATCTTGGCAGACTGGGGAAAGCAAAGCTAACCTTTTCACATTTCATTTCATGTTCGCATTTCAAACTTGCCTCTTCACCCTATTCGCTTAGCCAGGTGTTCCCGCAGCGGAGGGTAGCCTCGTTTGCAGCTCTATCGATTGTTATTCTCTTAGTTAGCTATTTAGGGGGAAGCCCTAGATTGTATATGGTTATCTATGGACTTCACTCGGGACCTCACTCGCCCAGTCGTTAGCGCAATAGTAGTCTTAAGTCTTTCCTTTATCACTAGTTGATACCCTGTTGAGGGTAAACTATAGACAGGCTAGCTCGCGCCTCAGCTAAAGGAAAAGAGCCATACAATGAATAAGGCAAGGTAAGCACCTGGAGCTTTTCCTCAAAGTCAGGTTAATCTGTGGGTGGCTTTCAATTGACCTTAGGTATTCCCTGAGCTATAAAACCTTAGGTATCCCCTGAGCTATAAAGCAAGGAGAGCATAACTAAGCCAAAGTTTCGGGTGCGCATCATCAGGAGTTCCATCTCCGTCTCTACAAAGGTTATCTTGAAAGAAATCCTATGGCGTTGGTAGATTCAAAGCAGAACAACTCATCGGTAGCCTATCTGCCTACTTAGGGGTGCCGGTCCCATCATACCATACATACCTGCCTTTTCCTCTTCCTCTATTTCGAAAAAAGAAGTGAACATAGGTAAGCTAGACAAAGATTTAATTGCCTGCTATTTACAAAGTGGGGGGAGAAAGGTAAGGGGAAAAGAGTTACTGGAAAGATAAAGCAAGACACTCGCTTCCACAACGAGAACTGACTTGGAACCATGATCCCTGCACCGATTTATGTACGGGTCATGGGAAACCTATTCAATGGTATGATCGCCGGTGAGCCAGTACTTTCTATCTCGACTGGAACTCGATTGACTTGTATGAGTGGAGCTGGTAGACCAATCCCACCAGTACTAAAGAAGTGAAGGGCGTCAGCGAAACTCGAACCTTATCCAAGCTGACCTAGCTGACATCAGGTCTATCTAATCAGCTTGTCCATCTTTCATGGTTCAAGTCAGTTGACTCTACTCTATCTACAATGCATCGAGGTTGGTAATAGGTTGTCTATGGCAAGCTTTCCGCTCATATATTACTAAAAACCTTTTAGATAAGCAAAAAAGTACCTGAAACAATGCCAATTTCTGGAGATGCCCGACTACTTCTCATCCTATCAGTCCATAGGGTTCCAACCCTTACCCGGCCATCTTTCTTGGGCAACGGTACAACAACCTACTATCAAGAATCACCCTACCAAGAATAAGAAGAAAAAGAAGACCAAGACTAAGAAAAAGAAAAAGAAAGAATAACACTAGCTAACCCGGAGGTAATATCAAAGAGAATCCTTCTAAAGTAGACAATTTTCCACCTAGAATGAATTAAATAGAATTCTATTTATTGATAGGAAGTCCTATAGCTAGAATGAATGTGAAAGAAGATGAAAAAATCGTGTGATACTCTATAAGAGGAATCACTCAACTTAGCCCATCCCTTCAATATAAAGAATAGCTTTAGAATACCTCCTTCCTTCTCGAAAAAAGTGGTTGAATAAGAGTTAAAACAAACTTCCTCTTACTAAAGGTAAGGAAGCGGGACTATTCTCCTTTCTATCCTTTGAAAGTTGTCCAAAGAGAACTCCTCTCTTACAAGGAAGCATGATTTCTTATATATAGGAGAGCACCATATCTTCCTACTACTCGGTAATATTTTTCATAGTATGCTTTTGTCGGTACGGAAAACTAGTCTTCTTACCCATATTCAAGTTAGCCCAATTGTGTAGCGGATTCTGTAAGAGCGGATAGAAGGAATTTGATTGACATCCCGATGGGTAAGAAGGAAAAAGACAGTCTTTGACTTTCCGAAGTCAAGGAACTAGCTTGCTAAAGGGAATGCTACCGATACTTGAAAGACTCATCCTCTGGCAAAAGCTTGACTTTATTACTTTAATCGCCTATTTATTATTATATATATATATTGCCTGTGCCAGTTTGTGCCTGCCACTCATACTGAACTAACCAAAGAAGCAAGAGATACTGAAAGCGATTGACTTCTTGCCTTAGCTTCTATAAAAGTAAACAACTAATCCTTTCCTCTTGAATTCAGAATTCACTCCATAGCTTTCAAAGAAAACCTTTTATCCTTCGTTGTTACAGCCCCTCTCTAATCTCTTTAACAAAGCTCGTTACTAAATAAAGAAAGCCCATAGATCGAAACTTCTAACAGGTGAACCTATCTCCGGATTCCTTGACTAACTGAGCTTGAAGCGAGTTTTTTACTAATCAGTACTAGTAGAATAAAGTGCTACTACAAGAGAGAAGGAAGTAATGAATACTTCAATCGCGCTTAACTCATACTTCAATACATAAAATAAAGATACTTCAATACTTCAATCGCTTAACTCGGAAGGTATCATTCTAGTGTGACATCTATGCCTAAAAGAAAGGATGATGAAAGGAAGAATTCGACTTATTCATTTCGCTTAGGCAGGAGGAGAGAACTAGGTCTATCGAGCTAGAACTACTAGCTACTAGGAGGGAGGAGCAGATAAAACAGTGGATAAGCAGAGCAGAAACCTATCAATTAGACTAGATATGCATTGCAGCTCTTGGAGTCTAAGACTTCTCACTCTTTAGCCTCATTGGACTCAAGGACATATCAAAGATGAACTAACGAGAACAAGGTTAATCTTACTGACCGTAGGAAGGGGCGTAGCGGTAAGGACTTGACCTCTATTCAATGGTCGCCTCGCATCGCAAGTATTTATTATAGTTGCCGAACGAGTAACTTTTGCCGATACCCCATAGAATCGGGAACTTGGAGAGCTCTGGGCTGTCTCCCTACTAGTAAGTAGTAAGCAGGCCGCCTGGAAAGTCTTTAGAAATCTGCTGAGAGGGGCTAGCTATCAGCTATAAGGATAGCTGAAGATCGGCTTCATAAGGGAATCTCTACCATCTCTTTAGGTGGGCAGAGGAAGTGCAAAAATCTATACACCTATCTCCGGAAGTTCGGTAGTCGGCTTTTATATATAAATCAAGCAGTTTTCGGTAGTTAAGTTGTGTTAGCTTGTTGTAAGGCTAAAGCTTAGAGAATATCTAATATCTGTCTCTATCCTGAGGCATGTTGCTAACAGTCTGCTAGATGACGAGCAGGATAAGAAAGAAGATATTTTAGGTTTTGGATGGTAGCTTCACTTGCTTAACTTACAGGTAGTTGCATAAGGACTCTAAGCCCAATGGGATGTTTCCGCTGTCCTATTCTATTATATTAGCTAGATGATTTTGAGTAGCTAAGCTAGCTTGCTCTTATATATTTAATATATAAGGGGAGGGGTTAAAGTTAAGAGAAAAGCTAGTAAATGAGTTACCAGGCACTATCCAAAAAAGAAGTAGAAGTCTACGTAGCGTAGGTAGTGAGTGCTTCCTAGGAATCTATTTCTTTACTAGTGCACTAATGTAATGGAAGGCCATAGGTAGAGAAGGCAGATAGCTAGCCCCTCCGGTTGCTAGGCGTAAGGGGAAGAATCTCTTTCTTACCTTCTGGTATAAGGACAAGTTTGCTTCAGTTAGATGTAGCCACTGGATGTATAACCCTTAGTCATGTAGCTCCTAATTGAATAGTTCTTCTAGACGAGAAGGAAGAGAGAGCAACAACCGATTCTGCTATTATATTATGTTATGTATTGCAGCTGCCTCTGTCTGCTCTTTCTTAGCTTTCTTCTTGGCATGGCTAGCTTCGTATAATCTCTTGTATGAAGAGAGTAGGAGTCAAAGGCAGTCGAATCCCTTCCTCTCTAGAGGACTTAGCCTTTCCAACTATTTAATCTCCGCTTATGAGTCTTTTGTCTTACTTAAGCATTGCTTTCTTAACTGTGGGTTTAGAGCACGTGCAGCTCTATTAATTAGAATGGATTATATCGATCAGTTCGGGATAGGGGCATGCAGTCTAGAATCTCTCTTTCCTCGCTAAAGCCCTCCTTATTTATGAGCGAAGATCTCCCCTCCCTGCTAGAGGGAGTTATTACTGCTTCTTCTTTTTAAGGATTCCAAGTTGCTTCTTCTTTTGAAGGTAATAAAAGACGAGGTATCTATCTAGTATTTAGGGAATTGATAGAGTGGGTAGGATAAGAAGGAATAGATAGGAAGGAGAATATTCTTATTGAATAAAGAAGCAATTTGGCTTATTGCATAAAAAAAAAGGAAGGACCTTAGAGTTAGATTGGCAAGAGATGATAATAGTACATGACGGAAGGCGCTAGGTAGGGGTGGCTCTCCTACGATTGATTCAATGCTTGGTACTTTCGTCCTTGTAGCCCTAATTCATAGTAATCATACATCCTAAAGCGCTTGCCGCGCCGAGGAAGACCACAAGACTCAAAAAGAAGCCGATAAAAAAAAATTTTTTAGAAGGACTACTTTAGCTACTATGACTTTGTTCTCCTAGCTGAAGCTGAGTAAAGTCTAAGTATAGGAATTCAAACCTATGGCTCTTTTCCTAGTAGCTAGTATAGTAGTATATAGGTAAGCCAAGTAAGAAGCCTTGGAAAACTATAAAGCCAGCAGTAACTTGCAACGAAGCTAAATTTAAGACCTTACTTAACTACCAGAACTTTAAGGAAAGAAAGCCACCCACCCGTAGTTACATCAGAAAGAAGAAGACATCTAGCAGCTAGGAGAGGACGATTTATTTGTATCATGCCACTAGCTCAAGCAAGTCCCACACCACAGCTTCATGTGCAGCCTTTCTCTCATTATACGAGAGCACGCACTCGAAATTAGGCGCCTGTTAAACCAACTCTAAAGGGAGTGAGTGGCCTACTCATCGTAGGGCATATTATATATAACATATATAACAAAATATATAACAAAGGAATGAAAGCAATCGAAAAAGGTAGAGCAGTCGTTAGGCCGAAAAGTGGAGAAGTTAGTAGGCCAATGCCAACCAATTGAAAGCTAACTAGCTGTCTCTCTTCGATGACAGGAAAGAGAAGATAAAGAATGGCAGAATTGAAAGAAGGGGTTCGGCACGAATGACCTGTTGAGGAGGTTTGATAAGAAGGCCTTCTCGTCCGTCTTCTAGAGGAACTGACATGACATCTATCTAATTCAACTATCTATCTCAGCTTGCTGCATCGAGGAAAGAGGCTAGGCACCGGGAGGGAAGATATGCAAAGAAAGAGGCATACTGACTGAATAGGAAGGAAGCTAATCAGAAACCCGAGGTAGAATGAAGGATATTTATCCAAAGAATCAGCCCAACACAACAGAGATAAATAACTCAAGGAAATCTCATCCATAGGAGCGGGATGCGGTTAGAGCCTGAGCCAAGTAGGCAGATAACGGAGCATGGACCCGCTTCAAGAAAAGGTATCGAACTGTGGAAATCCCCACGGAGCGGTAAAGCATGATTTTAGGGAAATCCTTTTAATGCTAATAAGTCGCCGGTATTCGCTGCCATCAAGACAGCCTGGTATTCAATCTACCGGCACAAGAGGGACTTTTTCTCTAAAGCCTACAAAGCAAAGCAGCAGCGCAGAGAGAGAGGTAAAATCAGAGAGAGGCAAATAAAGCTCGTAAACAAGATTTCCCTAATCTATGCTTTCCTAAAGCGAAATATTACAGATCTGTATTGCTAAGAGTTAGCAGGCAAAATAACTCTGCTCTCTCTTGTCCCAATCGCTTCAATCACTCCTATGTCACCCACGGAACGGTAACAAGGGATTACTTTACTGAAAGCTTAGTAAGGCAAGGAACTTCTTGCTAGACTTCTTGGAAGTAGTGCTTTCTTCTATTGTCTCATCAGGGTTTCCATCCGAACTAGGACAAGAAAGAAAAGTAACTAGTCAAGGAAGGCTTCTTTTGAAGAGTTTGAGGAGCTAGCCGGGTATTTGCTCGATGAGACGAAAGAAGCAAAGAGCCTCCCTCCTCATAGCACTACTTCTCAGAGATAGAGTTATTGGTTAAGAAAGCAGTCTATAGTTAAGTTTTCAAGGGTAAAAGACGAGTGATGTTTTCACAAGTAAACTACTTCTCTGCCCTTGTGGTGCAGTCTCCGTACTAGCGATTGAGCTACGGATACGATTTCGAAAGAAAGAGTCATTTTCTTTATCGCCGAGCTGAGCGGGAGGGAATACTACTTATTAGACGGACAGTATTTCCACGCTTTGTTCTTGATGTGATGTACCAGAATTATAGAAGATGCAGCAAAGCAGACTTCCCCTTTGACTACTAGTGAAGAAGTCCTTGTATGGCTTGAAGCAGTCTCCCCGTACAGTTAAATCCTCCTCTGCTTTCAACGAGCAATCCGGCTGCATTTGTCTCATCCGAGCACTTCGAATTCGGCCCAGGGAGGTGGGCCTAAGTAAGGTCCGATTACTCTACTCAGATTTACTTTGCCCCTCCGAAGCAATGAGAAGGTACAATTCTGACGAATCACTGAGCCTACTTCCCGTTCTGCATCGTTTCGCTTCATCGTCCGCAGGTTCCTCGGCGGGGCGTGCAACTCCGCTTAAGCCTATCCTGTAGTGATAAGGATAGTCATTTCCTCGGGAGGCCAACTCTGTAGTCCTGAACGTTGTTTTCGCATGGTTACTACCCTTGCGCATCCATTTCAGTTCCCGAGCCAGTCTTGTTGCCCTTCCATATAGATCGTCGTGCCATCTTATTTACCGCGCACCAATGTCGCAGTGCTCTAGAGCCCGCTTTCAGTGTCAACGCTATTTCACTTTGGTGAGCAGTAAGCCACTCCTGATAACGTCCCTGTTCAGTCCGGTTCTCAAGCCGGTACTCCTGCAGAACGATCTTGCTAATTCTGCCAGCTCTGCTAAATGCCTTATTCAATGGCTAGACGCTCCCGTCTTCCAATAGAAATCAATAGGAAAGTAGTCAGTCCGAATAGTATGTACCGAACAAAGCTCAAGGTGAGCAGTAAAAAGAATCTGCTTCCAAGCGTCGCAGGTTCTCTCTAGTTACCCGAAGGCCTACTTCCTGTTCCCCAATCCCAATGGACAAACCCCTCGGCCTAGAAGATAGATTCTCAAAGGAAAGTAAGGTGTACGCTCTTTATGGGTGGGGAATCCGGGGCCTCGTAAACTCGGTACGCTTAAAAGCTCCTCGCTTTTCTTCAATTATAAATAAATAACCACTTTAATGGAGATTTATAGCATCATTCAAGTAAATATAGATTAAAATCATAAAAACATAAGCTTGTAATATAGCTACACCTAATTCCAGACCGGTTAATGCAAGAACTATAAATAAAGGACCAAGATCTCCTATAAAATACAAAATATCATTCATACATAGCATAGTCCAAGCGAACCCACTTAAAATCTTTACTAAACTATGACCGGCCATCATATTAGCAAATAAACATATTCCTAAGCTTAATGCGCGAAAACAATAAGAAATTAGCTCAAGGAGTACTAAAAAAGGTGCTAACGGCAGTGGGACTCCTGCGGGTAATAAGAAGCTTAAAAAATGAAGCCCATTTCTTTGAAATCCCACTATAGTAATGCCAATAAAAATTGAAAATGAGAGACCCAAAGTTATGAGAAAATGACTTGTAACTATGAAGCTATAAGGTATCATACCCTGAAGATTACAAAATAACAAAAAAGTAAAAGTGACCAAGATGTAAGGGAAAAACTTTTGTTTAACATTTCCGGAAAGACCACCTATTTGTTCGTTTACCAGGTTCAGCACGAAATCATAAATAAGCTCTACTAAGGATTGCCAAGCATTTGGTACTAAGTTTCCTCCTCCCTTTTTAGTAACAAAATGAACCAGAAGTAGGACCAAACTGAGAGTTAGCAGCATAAACAAAGATGAATTTGTGAATGAGATAAACAAGTCTCCTATATTCAATTGAATCAATGGGATTATTTCAAATTGGTCAAGTGGACTGGGAATGCGCGGGTGAGCGCCCATCTCAGTCGTCATACAAGCGAGTGCTCTTGCTAACATTCTGTCTATCTCATTGTTCAGGCTAACACAGTTATCTATCATTTGGGTATACCACTCAATATAATTTATATTACTTTGAGGTTTTTTTTCTTCTAGTTGGATACTTAGTTGGAAAACTTCAATCACATCTTCCATTTTTAGCTTCTCTCCCCTTAGTTCATCTATGTGCTCTCTTAGACGAACCAATAAAGAAGGACAGCGAGAGCTAACCTCTTCAGAGGTGAATAAAGACGTATTACTAGAAGAACTTTTATAAGAGCTATCACTAGTAGAAGAGTTCAGATAGTCTTCGTCAAATTTAAAGATGCGATAGTTTCGAGGCATGATTGATTGAGAAAAAAAGAAAGACCTCCAGACTCCGTAAAGCCTGTACTAGTAGTGAAGAACTATAGAGCGGTTGGTTGTTGACCAACGGAAAGCATGGGAAAAAAGTTCTTTATCATTCAGCGAAATTGCCGCCTATCATGCACCTGGAAACCCTGACAGCGGAGAATGCGATGTTACGAAGACTGACTACCTAGAAAGATCCCTCACTGAACACGAACCCAGTCTCTACTACAGCAAAACCTTTTCTTGACGTGAACAGACACTTTCTTCTCTTACGTCAATTCAAGTTTCTATAGAATAAGCAGAGAGGACCGCCTTTATTCTGTCTACTGCCCCTTCTTCTCTTATGCAATTTGCTATTATGTGAACCTTTATTACAAAATGAACATTGGCCAATTTAACACCTTCCGAATGTGTCATTTGACCGAATGTGACAGCTAATCAAAAGACACCAATTCGCTTTCAGAGTGATAATTAATTATATAACCGCACTTTTCTTCCCTTACTTTTTGAATTCAGCTCTCTCTTCTATCTTTCGTTCTCGTTCTCGAAGGCTGACTTACTTGCATCCAGGGACCGGCTTCGCAGGTATCTAAACCACTCAAGGCTAAGCACTCTAGGCGAACGCTTTCGATCATAGCATCTTGAACTGTCACTAGAGATAGAAGATGAACAGCCTTTCTGATGAATATAGTTACCTAATCAATGCTGAGATATTTTACTATACAATATTTTGTTGATGCTGATATCACTGACCACAAAAAAAATCTCATCTTAAGTATAGGCGAGGTTCACTCAATAAGGGTTTGAACTTATTGACGTAACCCTAAGCTTCCTTCTTTGCCTCATCTTCTTTTCTTATGATATTTCCTGATTTTCTCGCTAAGCCCATGTGTGCTGGAATGATACGTTTATACCATACTCCCCTCCTTCTATTAAGTTGAATACTCACACTGGAAATAATAACAGAATACCGGAGATTAGCTGCTATTCTTTCCTGGTGGTACCAAAACCAATAAAATCTGTGCAATGGCCCGGGCTTCTGTCTTCTATAAATGTTAATTAGTTTTCCATTCCTGTCTAGATACACCAACAAGGGAATACGCTGCATAGAACTCGTGCTCTATCCAAGCTACCAAGATCAGTGCAATAGCTGCTGCTCCAGTCAGTGATCAGTGCGATAAGTTAGTTCACTTTGGACAGAGTGGTACATAAATTCATAGCGACATCCTTTCTTTCTTTGAGTCTTCCGGCTACACGCCTTACGGTTTTTTCTTGTTGAAGAAAGATCCTTGAATAACTTCGGAGTCGACTAAGGAGAATAGTTTAATTGTGACTAGCCGTGGTAAATAGGAAATATGATAATATTAAGCCTTGACCCCTATTCCAGAGCAACCTTTTCCTTTCCGGAGATATTATATTGGCCTATTCCCTTTCCCTGGGTTCTTTCCGGTCTTGTTCTTAGATCGACAATTTGGCACCTTCGGTACGAAATCAAGCAATTAATTCAACTACACCATATCGATCAACCTTCCTGTTCACAATCCCCTTGTTGGGCTTGCTCACTTGACTCGAAAGCCTTCTAGCTGAAGTTTTTCTCGGTAAATTTTCCTTAAGTAATTCTATCTGATCTAGTTTAATGCAGTCTGCCCTAATGCTATCTCTTATCAGAAATCTAAGGCTGTAGAACAAGAGGGAATTAGCTGCCGCTGTAAGTAAATGATGCCCTTAGATCCCGTTTGTTACGTAGGGTTAGAAAGAAAGTCACCTGGGTAGGCATAGTAAGAAAAATTGTAGGAGCGCAGGGTTTGTGGAGATTAAAGAAGAAGGTGCCGTCCTTGGCTTTGATCTGTAATATAGCGATTAGGCTTGGTATTGGTACCGTACTGGCATGAAAGCAAGGGTTCACTTCTGTCTCATAATCTGACCTTTCCTTTTCATGTGTGTACAGCCAAGCCTTCACATCTTTTTTTCGCGCCCTTGCCTCAGCCCAAGCTAGAGTCACTTGCGTCTTCTCTTTGTTCGTTTCTGGCTTTTTGGCTTCAGCATGCCATGGGAGCGGTGCCCCTGAAGCTAGAACCGAGGAGCCGGAGTAATTCCCGAAGGCAAGCGAAGGGACCAAAGGGTATGAGACACTTCGTCAGCAGTGGTTCGTTTAGCAAGTAGTCTTTTTTTTGCTTGAAAGAACACACAGTAAGAGAGTTCGAGTGTGAAAGCAGTGTACTCATGCCCCTGAGATAAGGTATGCTTTTAGTGCGTTCTCTAACTATAAGTGCAGGCGCGGCGTAGCGTCATGGTAGCGTTAGCTATGCTCGACTAACAGGATGAGTCATGTGACTGACCTGACATTTTATTGAGATCAACTTCGAGCTGCTGAACCGACAACGGTATATTTTTTTTCTGCTTGTTTTGAAAGTCCTCACGCTGGCAAGGAAAGATATCCTTATTAATAAAGAGTAGCCCGCCCTTCTATGAGGAAAAAAAGGAGGAAATATGAATTTGTTTTAAGATTTAAGAAACATAAATATCTGCTTTCTGCAATGAGGAAAGACTTGTGGGAAAACCGCTTGGTCAAACCAAGAAAGGCATGGGAGTTTTGGGCGTAAAAGTTGCTTTCTTTACGATATTTCTAGTTGGATGAACAGATCGCTCCTAAATGAAGCCTTTCTCTTATATATGATACCGCCAAATGTTTCTTCCTTCCTGAGTCTTATAGAATATTCTTTGCTCGATGCTTTGAATAAGGTTCGGAGTGAGGAGAACGAAGAAAGGCGCAAGCGACCTTACACTGCATTCGCTTCAAGATAGAATGCCACTAGATCACTGACTGAACGACGAGGAGATAGAAGAGAAGACAGGATGTGATTACTGCTCTCCTACTGAAAGAACTGGATTGTACGAGTATCGATAAGTAGATTCAGGATGGGAATAGAAAATGCTTCTCCCTTAGAGCACATCGTTACTTACATCGAAGTCAATGTGTTAAGCATATAGTGGATTTGAATGCTAACTGAAAGTTGGATCAATTATATCCCACTGAGCTCAAGAGATGAGGCTCCAGGGCAATGATTTATTTAGGAACGATCCGATCCCACCGATTGAATTTAGTAATTCATCCCCGGCTCCGGGGGAATGTGATTTAGGAAAGCAAGTGCCATCGATTTAGGTGTTGGAGGAGTAAGCGCTCTTAGCCTAGGAAGACGATGGTGCTAGAGAATCTGTTCCTGGGGGAATAATGATAGTCGAAGGGAGGTAGTGGTCTAAGCCTCTTAGGCTTGGCACAGGAACTCTTCTTTCACCCGCAGGAAGCAAGTGATGTGACCCAGTGAAGTGACCAGAGGTAGGAAGAATAGATTAAGAAATAACTTCTGTTAAAGAATCCGCTAATCTTAGTGCAAATTTGCTCTTTGATAGAATGCTCTTAGGCAGCTATAGACTCACAAATTAACATCTCTTAGTAAGATGCCGAGAATGAGGAAGACGGTCTTTTCGCGACTCCGCTGCTTTCAGATGCAGATGAATAAGCGCAGTTATAGGACTTCTTTCCTTTGCTTCTCTTGAGCCGAATGTGGGATTGATCCCTTCTATTCTATGGGTGTGGCTAATTCGGCCATTTAACAAAGAAAGAAGGACTCTCCTGCTTGAACTGATAGCTATTGCGAATCAAGCTTGAGAAAAGATAGGCTATGAAGCTGTGAAAAAGAGTTTATAGCGAAAGTGTTCTTTTTAGTCACCGATAAAGAAAGTAGCTAGGCTTCCTGGTGGTTTGAAAGAGATCTGAGTGCCTTAGACGACCTAAAAGGAGGATTACTTCTCTCATCCATAGCAAGGTAGCCCAAGATTCTTTTGAGACGAATGAATGCCGAAGAAAGGAAGGTCTGAGAGCTTACTCCGCTGTTCGTGGTAGAGTAAGGGCTTAGGAGTAGTAAAGGCATGCCTTAAGGTAGCTCGTGACCTAAGGTAGGCGCATTAGACTGAATTAGTGTTAGTTTTGGCATTTCTCGCAGGAGAATAGGAAGAATTTTAAATGACAAAGCGAAATTATCTTATTAAAAAAGCGGACTAGGAGCGGAAGGCGAAAGGGGATTTCTTTAGTAAGGAAGGAAAGCAAGTGAGTTACATCTATCTTAAAGTCTGATTCGGACTCTGCTCTCACTGTTCTCAAAGTAGCGAAGTTACCAGAGGGAGAAGCTCTGATTCCTCTTGTTGAATCGACTCTTCACAACGTATTGTATTACTTAAAAGTAAATACGTTACGTTATAAGTAAGGGCGAGAGGAAAGAGACAACAGCTGTTTACTAGCAAGCATTGAAAGCAGATGCCAGAATAGAATGACTCTTTGAACTGAACGACGTAATAAATAAAGAAACTAGCTGCCATCAAGACTGAATGACTCTTTGCACGATTCCGCAGCTATTCTCTTGAAGAAGCTGATTTTCCTACACGTTCAGCATCGGTTCATTCCGTACTGCTCACTATAAGGACCTTTTCCCTTCTCGAGGAGAGGGAGGCTTGTGCCAACCACTGCCCTTAGTCTCCCTGCCTCTGACCTCACTATATCGATATCCGAACTACCGATCTTAGGAACTATCTTTTACTCGTTCAGCTCGCTCTGATTGAAATGGAAGAGATCGCCTCAACCTACTGGGAAAAAACTAGTCTAGTAGGCTACCGACATCACTCATCTGCGCTGACACATGCCTTTACTGAACACAGGTTTTTTCCTCAGTCCCATCCAAAGTAGGGAAGTGGTCAAGACCATAAGGGCTATACTCATCCAGGTTGATGTGATGAAATTGACTTCCGAAAAAGAGAGATAGATTCAGAAAAATTCACTTAGACCCATTCTTGGGGATCCATCCTCAACGTATTCACCCACTGCCCTCCCTTGGTATAATCTTTCAAACTGACTAAGAAGGCTGGCTTCTCTACCAATCCCCGGTCTCTTCGCAACACCTGTTTATCAAAAAACGCCTGGCAAGACAACGGCTTTTCAAGCCCTATCCCGATCTTACTGGATGGACTCCTCGCTTCACTGCTTCCTTACCTTAGGTGACCCATTGGACTCGAAAGGAGGTATGCTCTTGTCTGGCAGCTACGGGAAGAAAAATTAGATTTAGCCAACTATAGCTACTCGAGCAAGACTACTTTTCACACCTTTATAAAGGCAAAGGCTAATGCTAACAGCGACTAATGCCATCCTTGCTTTTCCCAACTAGACTTCACAACGTTAGTGCTCTTTACGTGATAGGGGCTACTTTGTTCTTTAAAAATAGAAAGATCTTTTTGGCAGGATCAGGATCTTTCGGGTTGGATCTCATGCGTTATAGAATGTTAAGTAACGTTGGGAAGTTCATATACATTTTCTTTTTTATGTATTCTCATTTACTCTCTATCTAGTTTTAAGTAAATAAGATGCTCCTCTCAATCTCGTATATGGTTTCAATATGCTCCTTTTTAAGCCCGAAAAGCAGGCAGCCCGGTATCCGTTTGTTGTCATCCGAGATAGAGATAGAAAGCTATGATATTCATTCCCCCTCTTTTCTGACTGACCCACCGCTCGCCCTTTGAGATCTATTTTAGACTGCCCTTACCTTGAAGAAAGAACACTTTTAGGCATATAAAGCATATGCTCGCATCTTAAGCAGACCTGGGCAAGAAGGCCGCTCAAGCGTCTTTTCCAAGGAATTTACCCCACCCCAACCAGGGGGAATGGGAAGAACTTCATTTTAAGTGAGACTAGTAGAAAGGTGCACGCAAAGGGATTTTGAAGCAGGCTGATGAATGAATGTGAAGAGCACCCTGATAAAAGGATTATGATCGTTAATCGTTAGAGTTAGAATGCCATATAAAGATGAAGATCTTAATCGATCTGCCTTTCTTTGTAAGTCAACAACTAACCCGAATCCCCCTCCGTGGGAATAAAAATGAGAGTTTAGGATAGTTTTTATATCACGAAAAGCCCAGCGCTCGCGCTTCTTTAGTTTAGAGTAATCAGAATTCTAAAGGATATCTACAATTTTATGGCATTACACTTTCTTCCTCTTTTTAGGGGTTACAGGGCTATGCTCCTTCCAAGAGGGAAAGTGGGGCGATTCTTCTTCCTGTACAGTTTCGTGTTCACGTCCAGTCTTCTCTGTCCACTAGTGCAGCTTCCAGCTCTATGCTATGTATGGTAGTCGTTTGACTCGGGAATCCCTTCGCCCAGCTAGCTCGTCCGCGCCTGGCAGTTTCAGCCTTGGTCCAGCAGCCTCTTTTCGATCCAAGAGTCGCATGATAAGAAAGCTTCTGGTTAGCTTCAGTTAGTGTTGCTACTGTCCGCCATAAGAATAGGGCGAAGTCAAAGGCGAGCCTCCAGAGGGCCGATTTTCCGACTCTATCTATACTCTTTGGACGGAGAGTTCCTTCCGCAGCTTGGCCTCACCTTACTTGGAGGAATTCCTTTTCTATTCAAGCCGGTTCTCACGTTTAGGTTGGTCTTTAGCGGATAAAGCATAAGAAAAGGCATAAGGCTTGTTAGCGGCGTCCGGAAGAACTCCTTCTTTCAAAGAGAAGAGCGGATTTGCGCTGAATTACATCCATCCTGGGGCGGAAGTTTATGTTTCTCAACCGGACTTTCTTTAATACGAATAGATCCGCCGAAAGATTCTCTAGATTCTTACTTCACTTTTTCTATCATATAGTAGTAGTCTGACTCTTACGCATGAAACCTCATGAACTCAAACTCATTAGTTCGCTCTGGATCTTCTCAATTCACCTTTCAGCTTCATTGCTCTAAACTAAAAGCAAGCCTTGAATTGAATGAATTAATTTATAGAAATTGCTTAATGGGGGAGAACACCGGGCTTGGTGCTCAGTGGAAGTCCAATTTTAGGTCTATTCCTTTCCCGTCGGAAGCTGTTGAAGCTTCTTAAGGTAAGGGTATAAAGAGGACCAGTAAGTTGGAAGAAGAAGAAAGGCAAAAGCCCACAAGGCTAAACCCATCCCCGTTTCGAACGCCCGGCTTAACATAACAACCCCAGAAGACCAGAACACACGGAAAAAGAGACAAGGACCCTCTTCTTTTCCAAATAAGACACTGGATCATACGTCCACAAAGGAAGAAGAGCTTGGTTCTGTACTTCCTCAATCCAAGAAGTAACTCCACAAGCAAGGAACCGCTACTTTCCGAGCATATTAGCAAAAAGGCTCATACAGAGGCAAAGGGGGCCAAAAGCTTTATTTGTTAGCTTCCCGAAGAGATAAGATGCGTCTTCGAATCAAAGGGAGAGGAAGAATGGTCTTGGTTGTCCTTTGGCTTATTCCCCGATCGGCTTTCATAGACAACTGGTGACCTCGGGTGAGGGGCACGAAGGGAAGGGTATAATCCGTCTTACTTTCCCGAAACGCTATTACCGATACTCTACTTGCTTTCCAGTCTCACCCAATAGTCCCTGAAAGGGCCACTAGTTAGTAAGACTCTATATTCTCTTCTATTACTATACTATATTAATGTAAGGTATGTAGTTTCATAAAAGAATTACGGGAATTGAATTCAAGCTGAAAAGTGCGAGACACAGAGTCAGGGGTTTACAGAAAGTGGAATGTGGAATGGATAAAGAGAAGAGGTCGACTAGGGCGCCAACAAAGGGCCAAAGAGACAAAGAACTACCAGCGGCTCCACCAAGTTTCCCCGGTAGCCTACCAGTGAGAACTACTAGGCGGGAAGGGATCGAGTCGAATTAAAGCAAAAGTATACGGTTTTCGAACCCATGCATGCTACAAGAAAGCTTGTATTTCCGTCTGGTCCAATAGATGTAACTGGCACCTTTCAGGTCGAGTCTGAAGCCATCTCTAATGCCAGACGTTTCCTCTTTTGTGCTGTTCCTCATCTTGAAATCAATGCTGAACACATGGAATTCGATGCTTTACTTCCTCATTCTAAGTCCAGGGGGACCTCTTACAAAGGAACGTCAGCCAGAAAAAGGCGTGGAAGCCCCTGGTTCAAGTGGCAATACTTTCAAACTACGCATCCACTCACACTAGGATCGTCAAAGTGAAGAAAGCTTCTTTTCTGCTTTGTTCTCTGTTTCGTGGTCAAAGTTCGGAGCTGCGGAAATCTTGCCTCCTGTTCATAGGGAGGATCTTTGTGTGCTGGTATCAACCGAGAAAGAAAATATCGAGCTTGAGAGCTCCCCTCTTTGAATGCAAGGATCCTAGGAGCTAGAAACCGCATTTCAGTGAGCTCTTCAGACAATGTTCTACAAGCTGCCACACTTTTTCCTTCTTGAGCAGCAAGTTCAGCGCCCAACCAAATGAAGACATCTGTGCCATGATCAAGAACAACATGAGAAAAAGCTTCACCGACTGCTCCTCAGATTGCTAATGATGATTCCTCTTTAATTTAAAGGCAATTCCTTCTGGCCCGCAGCCGAATGTGGAAGAGACAGCGGCCTTTAGCGGGACTGTTGTCAACAATCCTGATGCCAGCGAGCAATCCCAAGAAAGGCTAGGAACGCTGGAACAAACTAAGAATATTAACCAGATGAAGAGTCTTATGCTCATGATCCATCAATAGATCCTGCAGAGACAAAGGAAGGCTATGGCTAAAGCACTTGTACTAGATCTGATAGCTATGCCCCTAGTAAGAGAGCCTAAAGAAGTCGTTTCGGTAGCATCCCCACCCATAGTAACGTAAGGGTGGGGGTGGGAAAGGCCCTGTTGGTTGGTTGCCAGTGGGTATTCACCCTAAAGTGAACACCGCATGCAAGTTCTTAAAAATTTATGAAATATGGTTAGTACGAGATCCATGGTGTACTTTCTCTGGGAAATGAATATACCAGACTTGGAACGAGCTATCTCTATTCCCAAGAAAGACTTCAGAGTACCTAGGCTAGGTCTTTAACATCAAAAACCTTATTTAGATGGTTCTTCAGCCCCCATAACCCATTCAAGTGGACTCCCTATCATCCCGTAAGGATGATTTCGTCAACATAAACTAGAAGAAGAATTTGACCTTATTCCCTTTTCTTGACAAACAAAGTGTGGTCGGCGTCACTTCTTTTTTTCCTGTAGTAAGGCTTTGCTTAATTTGTCAAACCATGCACTCTTTCTTAGTCAATGGGCCTGCTTGAGCCCAACAATTGCTTTCTTCAAAGGGATAGGATCAGTTAACCTTCGCATGCCGATTTTTATTACTCGAGAGAGAAGAAGCTCTACCCCGGTGTTAAGCACCCGGCTAGAAAAGCGCTTCCGGCCCAGGAATGTCCCCACAGAGATAGTTTGCTCCCCCGGGTATGTTTGCCCTATATCAAGGTGGAAGATGGAATCGGGGCAGTTGGCTACGGAGCCTTCCCTAGGCTGAATTCATATTTCAGTAGAACCTGGGAGAGCAATTACTATTCCAAATTCACTGTTCGGGGGTGTTGGTCTATCTAGGTTGGGTAGGGCCCCAAAGGTAGTTGCCCCATCTCTCTTCCACCCTTTCCCGGCTCACTCATTATGCAAGCACGCAGCGGTTCAACGCTACACCGCTTTTGCGTAAATTCCTTCCCTGTTTCGGGTCTCATTCCCACCTATTCCTACCGTCGAACGATAGAGAAGCATATAGTTCTTTGTTCACCCCTAACCCATATGGTTTCCGACTGAATTAGCTCACGCGAAAAAGTCGGTCGCTTCATGCATGTTCTAGATTGTGGCTATGACTTTCTCTCCTGGCACCTCACCTAAGGATCATTCATTAAGATCCGGCGCTGTAAAGCCCTCTACGGGTCTTAATGCTCAAAGTAAAGGAACTCTCGGGACTCAAGTCAAGGAATTCAATCTTTTGGTGAAGGTATTGTAATCTCGGTCAAAGAAATGCTTTTTCTTAGCTTTCTTCCACGCTTGGCATTCTAATAGAACTCAAAGAGGGCAGATGACAGCAGTAAGCTTTAGTGCTCTATAGTTGAATAGGCGGGAGTGGAAACCTCTTCTATCTAGGCCGGGTTTATTGGAATCTTTTTAGGCTGGATGTGTCTGTGCTTGATCAGGAGGAGCAGGCGGAAAGGGACACAAGTTAACTACCCATACCCAAGTAAAGATGCATAACCAGAAGAATGGAAGAGAACAGTCGATGGGATCGAGATCCACGATCTAGCTTCATATCAGTAGTGGGTTCATGTGAAGGATGCTCCAATGCCCGATAGCACAGATTTTGATTGATCATATGCAGGATGCTCAGTTTAGTATTACTTATGATAAAGTGCTTTAGTCATACTTATCTTTCCCTTCATGTTTAGATGCTTCCTGTACTGCTCGAAGCTTTGAATGGCTCCTGCCTAGCTTCCTTCCAGTGATTAGAGTCTTTGGTATATTTGTTTTTATTCCCCCTAACCCTTCTCGTTCAATCAAAATCAAAGAGAGAAGGATATCATGATGAGTTAATAAGAAGAATTCCAAAACAAAAACGTTATAGATGGATAGGTTTTGCCTGTCAAATCAAAGGGATGGACATAAAAAAAAAAGAATTAGTGTTTATTAGGAGTCAGTTCTTTGTAAGAATTAGGAATTCCTCTTCCAACTTGTCCCGGAATGGGCGTTATGGCAAAGAACAAGAAGAAAACAAAAGGAGAAATTTGTCCAATAGTAACAAATGGAGCCTCCACAGGTTGACATCCGATCCAACCTAGTAGTAAGCAATCCGCCAAAAGCAACCAAAATATTCCTTGGTGAATAGGGCGAAAACTTGAACTACGCACATAGATATTTTTAAAAAAAGATAAATCCAACAGACATATAAAAACTGGTGCTATTGCGGCTACACCTCCCGCTTTGTCAGGTATACTACGAAGAATGGCATGGATCGGTAGGAAATACCATTCCGGCACAATATGAGGCGGGGTGGACATCGGATTAGCAGGTATATAATTGTCGGGATGCCCCAAAACATTAGGAGCATAAAAAATCCAAATGGAAGAAAAGATAGCAAAAGCTACTCAACCTACTAGATCCTTTACATAAAAATAAGGGTAAAAAGCTATTTTATCCATCTATGAATGTACACCCAATGGATTATTTGATCCATATTGATGCAATGCGGCCAGATGAAGAAGACTGGCACCTACTAAAATAAAGGGGATTAAATAGTGAAGACTAAAAAAACGATTTAAGGTGGCATTGTCCACGGAGAAACCACCCCAAAGCCAAGTCACTATGGTATCTCCTACTACAGGTATGGCGCTAGCTAAGCTTGTAATTACTGTAGCTCCCCAAAAGCTCATCTGACCCCAAGGTAGTACGTATCCTGTAAAAGCTGTCACAATCATTAATAGGAAGATTACAACTCCGAGACACCAAACAAATTCCCTAGGACTGCTATAACTCGCATGATATAGACAACGAAAAATATGTAGGTGAACCACAATGAGAAACATACTTGCCCCATTAGCATGCATATAAGGGAGCAACCAGCCCCCTTCAACATCTCTCATAACGTGTTCTACGCTGTTGAAAGCTAGATCCACATGAGGTGTGTGATGCATAGCTAAAAAAACGCCAGTCACTATCTGAATGACTAAACAAAGACCAGCTAACGAACCGAACCCCCACCAATAACTAAGATTGCTCGGGGTTGGATAATCTATTAAATGCTGATTAAGTGTGGATGATATAGGTTGTTTAAGAAAAGAGAATCGTTGATTCCTTATAGTCATTTCTCTTTTTTCCTATCGTGACAACTCTTGTTCCCCCACCTTTTTAGTGTTCTGGGGCCATTCTTAGAAAGCATTCACTGAGTTACTTACGGAATCCCCAATCTTACAATGTGCATTGCTTTAAATAAAGCGCAGTGTACAGGGGTCCAGATTTCCTGTATAAGTGTAAAACTCTCTTTCCTAGGTGAGTCATGGCGAGACCAACTTCAACTGAGAGGCGACCAGTAACGACTAGAGGAACTCTACTTATGAGTCCCTTTAGCCGTCGAGAAGATGGGTCTAAGCTCTCTTAAAAGTGTTCTTCTATAAGATTTTAGGACTTTACGGCGAGGCGTAACACTGGGAATGGGGGGAACACTGATTTTATAGCTAATTAAGAGTACTGGGATTGAAATAAAAGATTAGGGTGTACTATTCCGTACCGATCTTAGATTATAGGTCCGGCACAGATGCAATGAAGCCCGGGTTGGTTCTATTTTTGTTGTGTAAGAGTGGCCCAGATATAGGTAGTAGGGGCTTCTTTGTTATGGTGAAGTGAATTCGTCTGTCTATAGTCTATCTAGTAGTGATCTAATCTCTAGTGTTTTCTCCCAAGAATTCACACAGCATTCGACGAGTTCCAATTCAACGATCTGTCTCCTATCCGGGGAGGTAGGTAAAGCCCATGCATCTTTCGTCTATTTTAGTTTAGTATAGCTCATTCCATTCGAGAAAGAAGAGCTAACCTTACCAGTAGGGCCCATTCCCGAGTGGCCCTATCTATATCTATGGGAGACTAGGCAACCGGGTGATGCGGGGAAGCAAAGGAGGCTACTATCTGTTTCATAACAGGTGGATTTTTTCTTTTGCAGGTGTTTAGATTGCCCATCGAATCTCTTAAGTTAAGCAATTGGAGCGAGGCATTGCGACCCCTATAGATAATAGGGCCCGCCCGGTTTTTTTCATGGAATTTGGTCTTCAAAGGTTATATACGTTCCGTTCCCGTTCTATATAGGTAGGTAGTCCTTTATATTCACCCATCCATAGATTCCATTTTTATCCACGATTTGGGTGGCCAGCATTGAGTGGGCGGGTATATTAACGTTATAAATTCATCTAATCAGTCTTAATCTGGCAAATGGTTAACGACTCATTTTCCATACCTACCGCCTATAGAATCAATAGGGCCCCATTATAGAGAGAGTAAGGCGACTTGATTGTCAATGCCAGTCCTTCCCTTGTGAAAATATGAGGTGGCTGCATGCAATCTCTGTTCTTTTTCCTTCCCCTGACTGGAGTCGGCTCTAAATATGCCATGCTGAACCTAGAGAAAGCCCCCCTACTATCTATAGGGGATGGGGGAGATGTGAGTGAGCGAATAGGTAATTGCAATGACTTTGCTATGCTGCTGTTGCCCATTATAGAGTAGGGGCCCACCGATACTAATGAATTTATAATCCCACACACAGGGATGGAAGGGCACTGCTTCTTGCTAACCTCGTAACTTCACTAAGATGGGAGAGAGCCCACCTAGTATGGCTGGTTATAGACGCGGGAGAAAGATCTCTATTACTTACAACCTTAGTTGAATTAATTCTCATGCTACTTCGATTCTCCCGATTGCCTGCGTTTCCATTTTTATTTCATTCCAATGATGCTGCGATCAGCTAGCTAGAGCTTGAATGACTAATCAAAACAAACAGACGGAAAAGAATAAGATAAAGCGCCCTATCTTTATATAGTGCTTACTTAACCGCCCCGAAAAAGAATAAGATAAAGGCGTGAGTGCAGTAGACGTTTGAAAGACTATATGGAACTCAAATCTATCATCCCTTCATCCCAGTTTCGAAATAGGCTGTGTCGAAACTGCAATTATTGCTTTCGGGTTCTTTCCCCAGCCAGTCGCCCCTGTGTGGGAGGGGTCAAGC